>JAIUZE010045617.1:0-48597 GCA_022085475.1 Heliosperma pusillum | reverse complement strand
AACTCATTCCGGATAAGTTTATTAGTCTATTATACGATAATTGACTGAATAAATTTTACGTCTTATTTTAATACGATTAAATAAGATTTAATTTAATGATTAATAGTTAACTCATTAAATTAGTTGAGGTTATACATACTTTGAGGTAGAGGTGATTAGTTAATTATATTTACAAGGAGTTGTAAAATAAACTAACTAGGAATTGTGGGACCCATTATATATTGATATAATGATAAAATATCACTTAAAAGTTAAGTGTATATTATTTATTAATTTGAGTCATATAATTGTTATATGATCAAATTAACCCTTAATTATACAAGATAATTAAACATATGATTATAAGTATTTGTGGGACAAATATCAAAAAACAAAATGGACCACATGACACTAGTGGGTGCCGAAATTTAGGTAGTGTATAACATGATGATAGTTGTTTCTTGTGTTACACTACATCATGTGATCATGTCATGTTTATGACACATGATCATGTTCTAATTCACTTCTACACTCAACAATTTTGCATGAGATTATTTTAAGCAAATAAGGGGCCACTCATGCATGATTTGGCCGGACCTCTTGTGTCCTTAAATGGACAATTTTGTTGTTCATTTTGACTTACTTGTTCATTCTTATTTTGCATGTACATCTCACTAAAATCCTCATCTCTCTAAAACCTCTCAAACACTAATATTTCCTATTACTAGAGTAGTAATAAAATCTTATATTAGTTCATCTTTTCACTTGTGTTTTCTAGTCAAAAACTAAGTGATTAGTTTGGGTTCTCTCTTGGGTGCATCTCAAAGGAGGTCTTCTAATTTGAAGATTACAAGGAGGATCATCTTTTTCTTTCTAGCACAAGAACAACAAGAAAGGTGTTTCCTGTTGTGCCCATATAAACCGAAATTTCCCAATGTAAGAAAATTTCTTCTTACTTTTTATTTTGCATTTTTAATTTGCATGCATGTTACATAGATCTTTATTAAACACTAAATTAACAAGTAATTTAGTAACTAATTAGAGGAGTCTAATTAGGGTCTATGAAATTTCATGTGGTATCAGAGCTAGCTTGTAGCATGCATGTTGATTTTGAGCATTAAAATCGGGTTATACGATAACTTGAGTAAAATCGAAAATTTATGTTAAAAATGGTTTTCACAAAATTTTCTGATTTTCATGCATACCTACTGACCTCAAAATGTTTGTGGTCAAATTTGGTGAATTTACGACTTATTTTGCTATTTATTATGATTTATGGCCTTTAAAACCGAGTTAACATGCGGTTTTATGTTAAAAGTTAACTAAAAATAGTTGCATGTTGAATCTGGCCTCAAATTTTTAATATGTTCTCACATGCATGTTGTACATATTTTATGTAAATTTTCGTGACATTTCGTCATGTATTGCATGGTTATTGATTTTTATTGGATAAAAATCGATTTAAAGGAGTTATTTTGTTCTTAAAATTGAAACGTGACTTTCTGGAGTTGATAATGTTTTGTACATTTTATAATATTATTTATATCATCCTGTAAAAATTTGAAAATTTGTTTCATCATTTTACTATTTTTGGTGGTTTTTATTTGATAAAAACCGATTCTTATAAAGCTATTTGTTCATAAAATCATTTCAAATTTTTGGGCAAATGTTTTTTGTTCTTGAGGTTCCTGGAAGTGTTCCAGTATGTACAAATATTTTTTGTTTCAATTTTAATGATTTTTCATTTTATTTTGGGTTTAATTCATAAAAGTTATGATTAAACCTCTTTAAATAGCAAATGCAATCAATTCAAACTAATTAAATACAAGTGAAATTAGTGGGGACTAATTTTAAGTTCTAAATCAGTTTAGATAATTAGTTTGAGCTTAAATACGATTTAAGTGTTGATTATTGATTTTTAGTAGATAAAATCGATAAAATTCGTAAAAACCGAGCTAGAATGAACATGACAAGTGGTGAGGGTGATTTTGGCATGATTTTACAGCATTTTTATTTATGTTGTTGAATGAATGAATGTCATTTATTTATTTTATTGCAAGTTGTACCTAGTATGGCCTAGATTATTTTAATCGGTAGTACCCGTAATGTAAGGGAATACCGATTTGGTTGTAATTTATTGCGATTTCGTATCGCCGTTTTGTAATAATTAATAATTTCATTTTATAGATCAAATGTATAATAGGAATTTGCTATGTATTCATTTGTATTTTGTAATTATTTATTGTGAAGACGGTGATTCCCAAAGTCGGTGTTCCAAAAGACGGTGCCATATTGGAAAGGCGTTCCAAGAAGAGGCAAGGGACCAAGGAGGTGGTTTCCGATTTGTAATCATCTAGTTAATTAGATTAGCTAGGTGGCCATACTAGGATTTAATTTGATTGCTTGTTTTATTTTTCCGCACATGCCAAAATCACCAACATGCATTTTATTTATCGATTGTCAATTCAACGTTATTCAATATTCGCCGACTTAGTTCACTTAGAGGGAATTAATAACTAAAATTGGCAAGACCTCTCACATAACTTAAAAAGGAATTGAGATTTAGCCTTACCAATTGAAGCACCTATGAACCCCGTGTTCATTAGGACAACCACAACGTGGACCTTTTTACCTCGGGTAAGTAGGGTGATACGATCACACGCCTAAATTGGGTTGGACTCAACAAGATAAGCGTTATCTTGGGACTAGGAGATGGGTTTAGTTGAAATCCGTCGACCGAGAGTTCTAGGAGTAGAATTAGTCAAAAGTTGACTTACCGTCTTTTACATAAAAGTTGCATAACATGTTCTTTTGTCTAAAATGCGGGTCTCGGAATCGCTTATATAATTTCGTGAGGGGTCATTATATGAGTGACTTGTTTAAATTGGTTATACAAGTAAAATTGATTAAAACAATGAATGTTAATATTTCCTAATTTTGTTGTAGTTATTCATAATTCGCAATGGCAAACAATAACAACACCGTTCAACTAGGAAAAGACTCATGGCTAAGGTCCGTTATGGACAAATGCATCTTAAAAGACGATGGAACTAATTTCGTCGAGTGGGAGCAAACGATCAAAAGCGCGGCGTTATCGGATAACGATTTGCGCTACTTGACCGAGGCACCTCCCAATGAACCCGGCCCAAGAGCCACTAATGCGGCCAAAGCCGCCTATGAGGAATACCTTAAGGTAGCAAACGATGTCAAGATGGTCTTGATTTGGTCGATGTCCTCAAGCCTTAAGCAACAATACATCACCCTTGGAGCATATGAGATATTCTCTAGGGTGACGTTGGCTTTTTCTCAATCACCTGAGATTCGCCAATACAATGCTATGACTCGGCTTTTTGAAGCCAAGTTAGAGAGGGGCCAAAAGGTTGGGCCACATGTGCTTAAGATGGTGGAACATGTTGACACTCTAGATCGTCTAGGGGTCAAAATTCCTAAGAAGCTAGCGGTTGGCCGCATCCTTCACTCACTTCCTCCCAAGTTTACCCAAGCTAGGGCAAACTATAACATGCATGGCATGGATAAGAGCTTTCACGAGCTCCATGCTCTCCTTACCCAAGTCGAAAGGGATATGGAAGCAAGTGGGAGTGAGCAAAAGGATGTTCTTACAATGAGATTGAAGAACTTGAAGCTAGGGGTTCAAAAGGGGAAGGGAAAAGCCAAGGCCCAATTTAAGAAGCAAGGAAAAGGAAAGGGCAAAGCTATTATGTATAGCAATGCCAAGGCTAAGGGTAAAAAGCACGCCGAAGCCGAATGCTTTTATTGTAAAGGCAAGGGACATTGGAAACGCAATTGTCCCAAGTATTTGAAGGATAAGAAGGACGGATGTGTGACACCGTCAGGTATAATCCTCTCTTCTCTCTATATGATAGATATTAACTATGCTTGCACTTCCACTTGGGTATTTGATACTGGATGTGGTTCTCACCTTTGTAATCACTTGCAGGGGCTGAAGGACGTGCGAGCACTAGCCAAGGGTGATGTGGACCTACGAATGGGGAATGGAGCAAGAGTTGCCGCCGTCTCCGTAGGAACTTATGTATTAACCTTAGCTAGTGGTCTTGAGTTGTATTTAAATAATTGTTATTTTGTACCCTCCTTGACTAAGAACATTATCTCCATTTCCGTACTTGATGCGGAGGGTTTCTCTTTTGTAATCAAGAACAATAGTTGTTCGTTTTCTTTTAATGATGTGTTTTATGGTAAAGCCATCTCTATTGGAGGCATTTATGTTCTTGATAATGTTAATGAAATATATCATATCGAAAGCAAGAAGCTCAAATTAGGTGAACCCTAATCAATCATACCTTTGGCATTGTCGTTTAGGTCATATAAACGAACGACGCATAAAGAGACTTGTTTCAACGAAACTTCTCAAACCATTTGATTATGAATCTTATGGTGAATGCGAATCTTGTCTTTTGGGCAAGATGACTCGTGCTCCTTTTACGGAAAAGGGACACGAGCAAGTGAAGTATTAGGCCTTGTACATACCGACGTATGTGGCCCAATGACTCACCAAGCTAGAGGTGGTTACAAGTACTTCATTACTTTTACCGACGATTTGAGTAGATATGGATACGTCTACTTAATGAGGCATAAGAGTGAAGCCTTTGAAAAGTTCAAAGAGTTTCAACATGAAGTGGAAAACCAATTGAATAAGAAGATAAAAACCCTACGATCCGATCGTGGTGGTGAATATCTAAATTATGAATTTGATTCAAACCTAAAAGATTGTGGTATAGTATCACAATGGACTCCTCCTGGAACACCTCAATTAAATGGTGTGTCTGAAAGGAGAAACCGAACTTTATTAGATATGGTTCGGTCGATGATGAGCCTTACAGAGCTTCCTGACTCGTTTTGGGGATTTGCCATCTTAACCGCAACATTTTCACTAAATCGTAGCCCGACTAAAGCGGCCAATAAAACTCCATATGAGATATGGAAAGGAAAGGTTCCTTATTTGTCGTTTATGAAAATTTGGGGTTGCGAGGCGTTTGTTTATGAGAAGTCTAATGACAAGCTCGCACCCAGATCCGACAAATGTTATTTTGTAGGATATCCTAAGGAGACTCGTGGATATTACTTCTACAACCGTCATGAGGACAAAGTGTTTGTGTCTCGTGATGCTGTCTTTCTAGAAAGCGATTTCGTTTCTAAAAGGCAGAGTGGGAGAAAATTCGAACTTGACGAAGTTCGAGAGCCACAAACCGAAAATGAAGTGGAGGAAAACGTTCCCTCCTCGTCTGAAACGGTTATTGTCCCTAGAAGGTCAGGTAGAATTAGTTCTCAACCTGATCGTTACCTCGGATGTATCGAGGGAGATGGTGATTTATTACTTTTTGAAAGTGATGAACCCACAACCTACAAGTCGGCCGTTTCTAGTCCCGACTCCAAGCATTGGCTAGAGGCCATGCAATCCGAAATGGATTCTATGTACGAAAATCAAGTATGGGACTTGGTAGACTTACCTGAGAAGGTGCGACCTCTTCAGTGCAAGTGGATCTACAAGATCAAGAATGGCATAGATGGACATAATGATATCTACAAAGCTAGATTGGTGGCAAAAGGCTTCACTCAAGTTCATGGTTTACACTATGACGAAACTTTTGCCCCAGTCGCTATGCTTCGATCCATTAGGATTCTCTTAGCGGTTGCCGCATTTTATAACTATGAAATTTGGCAAATGGATGTCAAAACCGCCTTCTTGAATGGGATTCTAGAAGAGGAAGTGTACATGACACAACCTGAAGGTTTTGAGGATAAATCCAACCCTAAGAAGGTATGCAAACTTAAGAGATCCATTTATGGTCTTAAGCAAGCATCAAGGAGTTGGAATCATCGCTTCGATCATGTAATTAAACAAAATGGATTCACTCGAAGTGTCGAGGAACCATGTTTATACATGAAGTTTAGTGGGAGCAAAGTTACTTTCCTTATCTTGTATGTGGATGACATACTTCTCATTGGGAATGACATACCAATGCTTACTTCTACCAAGGAGTGGCTTGGGAAACATTTCCAGATGAAGGATTTGGGAGAGGCACAACGCATTTTGGGTATCCGGATCTATAGAGATAGATCCAAGAGGATACTAGCATTAAGTCAAGAAGCTTATATAGATAAGATTCTTGATCGGTTCAAAATGAAAGACTCTAAGAGAGGCTTTCTTCCAATAGGTCATGGTATCACTCTGAGTAAATCCCAGAGTCCTACCGTCACCGAGGAGATTGAACGCATGAAGTTGATCCCTTATGCTTCAGCAGTTGGGTCAATCATGTATGCTATGATGTGCACTCGCCCTGACGTCGCCTATGCTTTGAGCATGACGAGTCGTTATCAAGCCAATCCAGGTGAGAGTCACTGGATAGCCGTAAAGAACATCCTTAAGTACTTACGAAGGACTAAAGATTCGTTCTTGGTGTTTGGAGGAGAGACTGAGTTGCGTGTAAAGGGTTACACGGACGCTAGTTTCCAAACTGATAGGGATGATTTAAAATCCCAATCCGGCTATGTCTTTATGTTGAATGGAGGAGCCGTTTGCTGGAAAAGCTTCAAGCAAAGCGTGACTGCGGATTCTACAACAGAAGCTGAGTACCTCGCGGCATCAGAGGCTGCAAAGGAAGCTGTGTGGATTCGGCAGTTTTTGGAAGGACTAGGAGTAGTCCCTACTGCCTCAGATCCCATCACCATGTATTTTGATAACAGTGGGGCTATCTTTCAAGCAAGGGAGCCCAAGTCTAGTAACAAGTCTAGCCATGTACTTAGGAAATACCATGTAATTAGAGATAACGTGGAGAGGAAGGAAATAGATGTATGTAAGGTTGGGACAGACGATAACATCGCTGATCCTCTAACCAAGCCTCTTACAAAGGCTAAACATGACAGTCATGTCGTCTCGATGGGATTAAGACGAGTTCCTGAATTCCTCTAGATTATGTGATATGTAATAATTGAATGTTGTATCAATGTTTACATATATGATAATTGCATTCATTGTTCGAGTTTTATATGAGCTCTTTTATTTAGTATTGACTAAATTTTATTACTTTGTTTTATCCGAATTGGTTATAAGAAAGGTTGAACTCAATTCAAGTGAACATGATGAACTTAGTAATTGTCCCTAGTCATTTGCATAAGGTGACGTCTCGAAATGACTAGATTGTAAGTCGATCGATGGTTGGTTCAGCACCATGGGGTCATGGGGATGACTGATCGTTTACATAGACAGACTGTAGAGACACTCTGTCGGACAGTGACCATGATAGAGTCCCTTATCAAAATTGTTGAAGCCTGGTCGTGGCGGGGATTTCTATTATATTCCTATGAGTCGATTCTTTAGACTGGCGACCATTTACCTGAGTCGGTGTATTTTCCGATTGACTTTGGTTTTTGTCCTAGGTCGTGCCGTGAAAGGAGGCCGATGGGCATCTACTGGGTCATGGTGATTTGCATTATACAGTGTAAGTTGGGTCAACAGGAATTGTCCACCCACGTTGGGTATTAACATCTTCGGGCCACTCGAGGAGTAGTGACTGGAAATGCGTGGCCACGCTCGGAAGAGATCTATGGTAGATTTTCCGGTCAGACAGTTACTCTCCAGATCGAGAAAACCACTCAATTTATTTTTCCAATCGCAAGTGCGACCTGAAAGACACCTTGCGATGAGTGGGAGGATGTGACGCAAAAGTGACAAGAGAATTGGTAGCACACAACTTGTCGAGACAAGTGGGAGATATTGTGGGAGTAGGAGTCCTCTGCAATAGTGTGGCTACATGCACAACTTGTATCGGACAAGTGGGAGATTGTTGGAGCAAGTGTCCTCCACAATAGTGCATTTATATTATAAATCTCATTTTGGAATATTAGTGGGATGACTAGTATTTTGATACTCCACGTCAGTTGATTAACGTAAATCGATAACGGTCAGCTGACTAGAGTTAGACGTTATTGTCGTATGACGGCGGTAATCAACTGACCCCTTTCGGTCACACCTATAGGATGAGACCCAAACAGAAATCTAATTATTTGTATACGATACATATTAATTAGTACTTTATATATATATTTGATATATGTTTAGTTACGAGAGTTATTATTGGAAATTGAGTTACGAACTCATTCCGGATAAGTTTATTAGTCAATTATACGATAATTGACTGAATAAATTTTACGTCTTATTTTAATACGATTAAATAAGATTTAATTTAATGATTAATAGTTAACTCATTAAATTAGTTGAGGTTATGCATACTTTGAGGTAGAGGTGATTAGTTAATTATATTTACAAGGAGTTGTAAAATAAACTAACTAGGCATTGTGGGACCCATTATATATTGATATAATGATAAAATATCACTTAAAAGTTAAGTGTATATTATTTATTAATTTGAGTCATATAATTGTTATATGATCAAATTAACCCTTAATTATACAAGATAATTAAACATATGATTATAAGTATTTGTGGGACAAATATCAAAAATCAAAATGGACCACATGACACTAGTGGGTGCCGAAATTTTGGTAGTGTATAACATGATGATTGTTGTTTCTTGTGTTACACTACATCATGTGATCATGTCATGTTTATGACACATGATCATGTTCTAATTCACTTCTACACTCAACATTTTTGCATGAGATTATTTTAAGCAAATAAGGGGCCACTCATGCATGATTTGGCCGGACCTCTTGTGTCCTTAAATGGACAATTTTGTTGTTCATTTTGCCTTACTTGTTCATTCTTATTTTGCATGTACATCTCACTAAAATCCTCATCTCTCTAAAACCTCTGAAACACTAATATTTCCTATTACTAGAATAGTAATAAAATCTTATATTAGTTCATCTTTTCACTTGTGTTTTCTAGTCAAAAACTAAGTGATTAGTTTGGGTTCTCTCTTGGGTGCATCTCAAAGGAGGTCTTCTAATTTGAAGATTACAAGGAGGATCATCTTTATCTTTCTAGCACAAGAACAACAAGAAAGGTGTTTCTTGTTGTGCCCATATAAACCGAAATTTCCCAATGTAAGGAAATTTCTTCTTACTTTTTATTATGCATTTTAATTTGCATGCATGTTACATAGATCTTTATTAAACACTAAATTAACAAGTAATTTAGTAACTAATTAGAGGAGTCTAATTAGGGTCTATGAACTTTCACTTGGTCAAGCTTGCTTCTTCAAATCGTTGGGTTCTAGGCAAATGCTCGGGAATATAGAAAAAGGGTGTAGAAACGTCACTTTCCCTACAAAACAGGTTAGAACATAGGAATTCGCTTAGAAGACGATATTAGCTCATAAAGTGGCTTAACAAAGCACAAATGACATACAAAACCGAGCTAAATTTGGGGTTAAAATCATACAAATATTCACTTATCAATGGGCTACGTAGGTTTAACCCTAAGATGGCGGAGGTAGTGAAAACCGAGGTCATGAAATTGCTTGAGGCCGGCATCATTTACCAAATCACCGATAGTTCGTGGGTGAGTCTCGTGCATGTATTACCCAAGAAAGGAGGGGTGACTATGGTGGAACAAGAGGATGGGACTCTCCTCGCTTCTAGGCCCGTGACCGAGTGGCGAATGTGCATTGATTATCGCAAATTAAATGCCGCCACCCTCAAGGACCACTACCCCATCCCCTTTATAGACCAAATGCTCGAAAGACTAGCCGGGCATTCCTACTACTCATTTCTTGATGGTTATTCCGGGTTTTTCAAAATACCCATACACTCGGAAGACCAAGAAAAGACCACCTTCAATTGCCCCATTAGAGTGTATACTTATAAGAGGATGCCCTTTGGGCTTTGTAATGCTCCTTGGACATTTCAAAGATGCATGACGGCGATTTTTGCCGATTTTCTTGAGAAAAGTATGGAGGTCTTCATGGACGATTTTAGTGTCCATGGAGACTCGTTTGATCTTGGGTTATTTAACTTGTCCAATGTCTTGAAAAGATGTGAGGAGCACAACCTCGTCCTAAATTGGGAAAAATTCCACTTCATGGTGGAGGAAGGGGTTGTGCTTGGTCACCCCCTACAAATGTGAAGGGAGTGAGGAGCTTTCTAGGCCATGCGGGCTTCTACCAACGTTTCATCAAAGATTTCTCCAAAATTGCCAAGCCTTTGACTTCTCTTCTTCTCAAGGACACCCCATTTGTATTTGATGATTCTTGCTTGAGTGCTTTTTGTAGGTTGAAAGAGGCCCTTGTGACGTCTCCCATAATCCGCTCACCGGATTGGAGCCTTCCCTTTGAAGTAATGTGTGACGCCTCCGATTATGCGGTTGGGGCGGTACTTGGGCAAGTTGTGGACAAGAGGCACCATGTCATCTACTACACAAGAAAAACTCTAGATCAAACTCAAGTCAATTACTCTACAACGGAGAAAGAAATGTTGGCCATTGTGCATGCCGTGGAACAATTTCGGCAATACTTTGTTGGTTCTAAGGTAGTGGTTTACTCGGATCACACCGCCTTGAGGCAATTGTTGGTGAAGAAAGATGCAAAACCAAGACTCTTGAGGTGGGTCCTATTACTTCAAGAGTTCGACTTGGAGATTAGAGACAAGGCGGGAGCGGAAAATGTTGTTGCCGACCACTTATCTAGGTTGACTATCAAAGATCATGGGTTGAAAGATGAGAGTGGCCCAATTAACGAGTGGCTAAGAGAAGATAGCTTGATGATGATTAGTGGAAAATCACCATGGTTTGCGGACTTGGCGAATTTTATTGTGAGTGGGTTCATTCCGGAGGAGCTAGATGCTAGAGCTAGAAGAAAATTGAAGCATGATTCAAAACGCTACTTTTGGAATGACCCGCATCTTTTCCGCAAGTGTGGTGATGGCATGTTTAGAATATGTGTTCCGAGGGAAGAAGGATTGGAGATAATGGATAGGATTCACAATTCGGCCTATGGTGGCCACCTTGGTACGTCACGCACTATTGTAAAGGTGTTACAAGGTGGTTTCTTTTTGGCCATCGATGTTTAAAGATATCCATTATTTTGTCAAATATTGCGATTTATGTCAAAGAACGGGGAACATAGGCCAAAGAAACGAGATGCCCCTTAACAATATTCTTGAAATTGAGCTTTTCGACTGTTGGGGAGTTGACTTCATGGGACCATTCCCGAACTCTTGTGGGAATGAGTACATTCTAGTTGAGGTGGACTATGTGTCCAAGTGGATTGAGGCGGTGGCTACCCCAACAAACGATGCCAAAGTTGTAATCAAGCTTTTCAAGAATACTATTTTTCCAAGATTTGGGACCCCAAGAGTGGTTATTAGTGATGGGGGTTCATACTTTAGGAAGAGCACCTTCAAGATTTTGCTCTCTTCTCATGGTGTCACTCGCAAGACCGCCCTTGCCTACCACCCTCAAACAAGTGGGAAAGTGGAGGTTTCGAACCGTCAAATCAAAGCCGTCTTGGAGAAGGTTACTAGTAAAAAGCGTAAGGATTGGTCCCACAAGCTCACCGATGTGTTATGGGCTCTCAGAACCGCCTTCAAAACTCCTCTTGGCACAACTCCTTACAAGCTTGTCTATGTCAAGGCTTGTCGTTAGCCGATCGAGTTGGAACATAAGGCGTGGTGGGCTTTAAAAGAGATAAACTTTGACATCAACATGGTCGGAGAGAGGCGTTTCCTCCAAATGAGTGAGCTCGAGGAGTTGAGACTTGATGCCTACGAAAGTTCGAAGATTTATAAAGATCAAGAAGAAATGGCATGACGCCAAGTTGGTAAAGAAAGGTATAAGCGTTGGCGATCAAGTACACTACGCTTATTCTTTGAGCCTTACAAACGGAATATCCAATCCACTAGAGAAAAGATGAAGGAGCAACGAGATAGAAAACGATAAGGAATCTCAAGGAGAACACGGGAATAAATAAGGCACGAGATTACAAGAGAGGAGCGCTGAAAATAACGAGGTCAAGGAAGAGACAAAGCAGATAGTAGAGTTATGAAGATATCTGTGTAAGAAAGAAGATACGAGCATGCGATTTCTTAAAGATAATCTTGAAAAAAACATTCAAGAATGGAAATGAAAAAGGATGATGGCACGAGTAAAGGTTTAAGGTTTAATCCACAAAATTTCTCCTTTCAGACTTAGGGTGATAATAAAGCAAATCATCTCAACAACAAAGGTCTCTTACAAGGGACCCTCGTACCATAAATCATCGGAGTAAGGTACACCTAGTTTTAACCAATCGATTACAACCCAATTCATCCATACTTTCATATAACACGGATTCCCAATTGCGGAATTGCAACTCAAGCATAGTAACATTCTCTCAACTCCATAATTTGACACATTCCCAAAGGTTTCAAAAACCAAAGAACCAATAAAGAACTCTCCATACTAATCTCTTTTCAACTCCTACGGCCACAAGGTAGAACACCGAACAAAACGTCATTATCAACATCATATAGCCCACGAGTTCATTATTAACAAATTACAACCTCAAGTCAAACATCATCATTAACGTCCCAAGGTATTTCCATCATAGTTCACATCATCGAATCTCGCTCACATCTATAATCCTCAAGTAATATGGTTCAACTTACAACAAAACCTTACTACTCCGAACGAGTCTCCGATACCATAAGATAAGATCATATATTTAAATCCAAGAACTATAGCCAAATGCTTTTTCACCAAGCCTATACTCTAACACATAAACTAGAATCCACAAGAAGTCACTTAGTCTCAAAAGCATTTTACAACTCAAGGCATCATCCAAACTCCTAAATTCAAAAGATTAAATCGCTAATGGATTAAGAAGTCTTAGCCAACTCATTCAATCTTACACCATCAATCATCATGAACTATCCACACATTAGTCATGACAAGCATCAAGCATTAAAATCATCAAACTTATCTTACTACCTTTCCTTAGAGATACAACCAATCATCAATATAGGGTGAATTTAGATCTACCCCATTTCCTCAAATCACAAATTCATTCTAACAAACACTAATATTCCACAAAGTTCACAATTCTTCCGACCAAGTATCATATACCACAAACAAAAGGGTATGAAATCCATAAAAATGTTACAAGAGGAAGGTAAGGATACCAATGGTAAGATGGAGGAAACTATCAAGAGTAATTTCCAAGAGGAAAACAAGTTGGAAGAGAAAGAAGCACTTAGATAGAAGGAAGAGAGCATAATACAATAAGGACGAGAGAAAACATCGATGAGGAAGAAATACACTTCAATTAGGCCAAATAGACGCACAGTACTGCCCACGAAACGCAAGCGTACCCCAGAAAAAACAATGCCAGGGTCTGTAGTATCCTCTATATAGGCAACAGTCTATTGTTGTATCGCCTTCGGCAATACAATAAATTGGTGCCAGCTTTAGTAAATTAGAAACCACTTATTTTCACAAACATGACGATGTAACCCATTCGTTTCCACAAAAAATTACTATTAACTTAGCGGAAGATCCAATAGAACATTCGGATTCACAAATTGAACCGAGCTTTGATAAACTTCAAGATGAGAAGAACATATTTCATTTAAGGCAAAGCATCATCACACAATCAACTGAGTTAATTGCCTTGTATAATTTCAACCAAGGTGTGTTTTTTTCCCACATCAAAATAGCATTCCAACAGTGCCCACAACAGTTAATACTACAACACAATGTGTAACTAAGTAATCTAAAATCATCACATTTAGATTGTGTACAAATTTCAGGGACTGACAGTCACTTCAAAGATGACAGGGTATGTCCTTCAATTGAACCTGACCATGCCTCTAACTCTAACCTACAAACCTCTAAGGTATGGCCTCTTTCTAAGGTAATTGTTTACAGAGTACTTTATAACTACCACAACTACTTATAAATTAAGACTCGTTAGCTGTGTTAATATATACTTCCTCCGTTCCATTTGATTGTATACGTTAGCTTTTTGGACACTATTCATAAGTGAAGATAATTTTTAATACAACTTTTAATATATAACATAAAAGATAGTCATGTGAGATCTTGTTTAAATTGTCTTAGCGAGTACAATATTAATTTCAAATTTTTATAATTTTTAATAATACGTAACTAAAGATATAAACAAAAGAAAATGATCATTGGCATACGTGATAAAGCAAACGTATACAATCAAATGGAACGGAGGAAGTATCTTCTTTTTACATATGTCTTTCTCTATATGCACATATGTGTGCACTGAAGGTCATAACAAAGTAAGGAGATTTACGCTTTATATTCACTATGCACATTATATACCTTAAACTAACAAATTTCTACATTCTTTCTACAGGCAACAATTCAAATTGCAGATCAGTAAATATGACATCTTCAAATTCAGAGGTTAATGAATCCAGGATTTAAAACCTCTGTTTAAAATTTTTAATGTAAGGCAAAAGAAAAGTTAATGTAGAAATCAAGGTTGTGGACTTCAATTAATTCATCATATCATTCGTTCTTTACAATACTTCAGCAAATTAAGATGTCTACCCTGATTTATATGAGTGTATAACCTGCTGGACCAAACTACTACTGCTCGTGTCAAGAAACAAGCCTATCTATTGCTTTCCGAATTAACCAAGAGTAGTGTTATTAATCAATTTCAGCTTCATGATAATTTTTTAAACGACCTATACTTGTTTTACAAGCCAGAACTGTCACAACCCTCGCGAATGCGGAAATATAAAACATACAAGCATGTGAAGTAAACTGCGGAAATATGGTATTTTAAAAACCTTTATACATGCAAGATAGAAAAATACGAGGAGTGTCAAATTATTACAAACTAAATAAAAATACCACAAGAGACGTAGTCTCTCAAAGTGTTAACAAAAGACAAAGTAATTAGCAACTAGCTAAACAACGTCTAGAGGTGTTTCATCCAGGGACAACGCCCGCTAGCTCACACCCGAACCCCAAAATAGCATAAGCAAAAAGCCATCCATGCAAGCAACCTGTTCATTCATGAAAAACATGAACGCCACAATCAGTGGGGAGTAACTCCGGGTTCTCCCAGCCATATCACATTAAACGTACATAGAAGGAAATACAAGAGTAAAATCATGCATATATGAATATACATGTGAAATACAATAAGGATAGATAGGCAATTCAAGATATAATGATAAGAGCATAAGAGTTACAAGTCCGAATCCATCATGTTATACAAAGACTCGGGGAAGACACTCTTAGGCAACCGAATACGCTTACTAGGGCTTGCATCTCACCGTTAGCGGTATAAGTTTGATAAGATTGAGACTCGACAAACAAACCATGCCAAGTCATGCGATGATCACAAAGAATCCACCATATTATCATCCATTCACGAACCCATACATTGACGGTGCCCAATCATGCAATGACCATGAATAATATCATGAAATCACGCATTCAAAGACGACGGTGCCCAATCATGCAATGACCATGAATAATATCATGAAATCACGCATTCAAAGACGACGACACGACGACATCTCTCATGGTAAATGAAACGCACTAGCATCGTGTACATGGCAAGTATGATTATGGGCATCCAGGGGAGTAAAACCTTCCCTGAACGCATACACGATTCAATCCATTTCGTATATGTTGACTAATTTCCTCCTGGTAGGAACGATAATTAAACGGCTCCTAATCTAAACCTGGCCAGATTCTCGGAATCACATTTTCCGATTCGACATGCGATCACGTTTCGCATCCAAGACTCGGTCTTACAAAGAAAACGCCGAGTACCCACATTCTCGGTAGACCAATTCACGAAAGAGGCGGAAAACGAGCTCAAGCCTCATAACATGCGGTACTCTACATGCAAATAACACCACCTCGCAAGTACACAACATTTGACGGCCGGGTCGATCAACGCATAGCGTTCAACTCCCAACAACGTCGTCGTATGCCCCCTAACACATGCATTTAAGCAGTAGGATACCTCTCCGTTCCGACATTCCAGCCTTACGAACGGGAAGGTAGCCAAGGGAATGAGAGTACAAAGCACAAGACAAAATAGTGCTCAAACCGTATCATTTGTAAAAACCGACTCAAAGTGGGAACATACAAAAAACCGTCACAAAACATGAAAATAGGGAATCATATAAGTTCAAATATGATAAACATGAGTCAACACATGATACATAAGCATTAGAACAAGTTTGTGAAGCATAATGAATAAAAACATAGATCACCTCTCCAAAACAACGTTGTTTGGAAACCAACGAAAACAAGGGTCCACTTCAAACGGTCATAACTAGAGTTCTAGACATGCAAATGCAGAAATTCCAAATGGAGGTGATATCTTATCCTCTTACGGTTCCAACAGGATGTCACAAGCCCAAAACAAGCAAGTAACGAAGGAGATATGATCATTTTACGAAAAGGGGTCAGTGCAGGAAACTTTCTGTTGGCAGCGTGTGACACAGCCTGCGTCACCACGACGCAGCATGCGTCCTACGACGCAGCCTGCGTCCCACGACGCAGCCTGCGTCCTTCACGGGATTCAAGGACGATCAAAAATCAACATGTTATCAACAACAAAATCCTCATTTATCATCACAAATCATCAATTCTCATATCAATTAACAACTAACAACATCCATCAACAACAACACAAGTCCTAAGCATACTAACCATAATCTAAATACGATTACTAGCGTAGAAAACACATAAAACACGTAAATGATATCGAGTAACCCTTCACCGTTACCTTTTCGCGTCTTTAATCAGTTCTAAACCTTTCTAGTCTCCACCTACATACAATTAGATAATAAAAGATGAATACCATTCACCTTGAGAAAGACGAATAATTTAAAAAGCGAGAAAGACGGTAATTTTATTACCAATACAGATAGAGGAAGCTAAGAGGGGAAGAATAAGACGAACTTACGAGAATTTGAGCAAGAAATGAAGGCGTAGTGACGATTTGAAGACGGATCAAAAATGGAGGCAAGGTTTCTTTGGTTTCTTAGAGAAGAAGGAAAGTTTTTGAGTTGTGGGAAATGAATTAGGTTTAGGGTGAGGAAGGGAGTATATGAAGGAGAAGGTCAACGAAAGTCAAAGGCGGCTCAAAAGTCAAGAAAAGTCAAACTCGCCATAAGACGGGATTCTCATGGAATCTCGCGGAAATTCCAAATACGAACTCGGAAATTCTAAATTTGACTCGGAACATTAAATTCCAAATTAAAACTAAATTTCACTGAAAAATATCCGTAAAATATTTTCACTATAAAAATAGGGTACATTTGCGGGTGTTACAAGAACTTCATGACTTCAAGTTGGTGGCCAATTTTTAGTCTTAATCAAAACCCAATATTTAATATGTATAATCCCCCTATTTTTAACGGCATAGAACCTTTTAAGTTTTTCACACAAGTAAGCATTTAATTAGTAACATTTTTCCTCTCATTTTCTCCCCATTTTGGTCCGTTTATACGGATATGCGTGCCTTTATTTGCATTTTGCTTCCCGATTTCTCGTGCTGTGAATGTCGATCTCATTTTGCAGGAATTAAGGCGGAAATGAAGAAATCGGAGCATAAAGGCCTTGCATGAGTCGGGATTTGGAGATGAGAAGAAGAAATGAAGAGAGAGCCCTCAGGTGGCGCAGGCCGGTCCCCCGACCGGCGGCCAGCCACCCGGCTCGGACCACAACCCCCACAAAGAAATAAAAAGAGAGGAAGAAGAAGTTGGCAAGGTAGCGCCGGCCGGGCACCCAGCCTGCGCAACATCAGACTAAAATGGAAAAAGTTCGAAAATCTTGGCGTGCTCCAGGCCGGTCAGAGAGCCGGCGGCCGGGCACCCGGCTGAGACTCCCTTTTCCTATACTTAGATTATTTTTGAAGAAGAAGAGAAGGAAGGATCTGATGTGCTCCAGGCCAGTCAAAGGGCCGATGGCCGGGTACCTTGCCAGGAACACAAGCCCGCATTTTCACTTTGCTCTTCTATTTTATTTCTTAATTTTGAGATACCTATATATACCCTCTCCCTAATTTTTGTAGGTAGCTTTTTATCAACTCTTAGCACAAAACCGTAGAAAATTTGTAATCTTTAATACTCACTAATTACTCTCTTAATCGTTCCTTAATTAAGTTTAGTTTCTCAATTCAAGTTACTAGATCTAGTCTCTCTTAGTAAACTATCATAGTTTTGGGTTTGTATTGAAGATTTTGGGTGAAGACATTCCCCCTATTTCATTAATACAAGTATTGTTGGTATAAATTCTTCATCTTTTAGTTGTTTATGCAATTTATTTCATTTCAGGTTAATTATTTGTCATTTGATTGTTAGAATTATTCATTTCCAAAGTATGATATTCATCTCCTTATTCTTATTGTTTAGTTGTTTGCTTTCCCTCAACATGAGTGAGTAGTCTCCCTCTAGGGTTTAGGGGGAGCCTAAGGGAGGATTATGTGGGAGAATTGGTTGAGTGATTAGTAGACTTGTGGTGATAATTAGAGTATTGTCCATATGCACACTAGGTGTTCGATGAATTGTGCAAACGAAAGTTATACACTTTATCGAGTATTGTTTAATTATCTCTTAAGCGACGGTGGTAGAGATGATTAGACTAGTGTTTATATGAGTAATTTGAGACAAATGCGATAACTTTGTTGAACATTATTAATTGTTGAGACATTAGCAATTAATTCTACTCAAACTTATTACCCACTTGCTAATTACTTGACTATCCCATTGATCCCCCTAAGGTGAACCCTTTACCTTTTGGTTTTTCATAAATTGTTTTTACCCATATCATTTTTGCAATTTCTTGCATTTAGTAGTTCATAGTTAATCTTCTCATTCAACGATTGTTAGGCTAAAATAGGACGTGATCAAACTTGTAGTTGACTCCCTCCATCCTCGTGGATTCGAACCCTATATACTACTTATATCGGGTTTATTTTTTATGTGTGAATTGACGACAAAATCACTCTTCATCAAATGGCGCCGTTGCCGGGGATGGCGTTAGGAAACTCATAGTTTGCTTTGTGTCTTAGATTTAGTCATAGTTACTTATTGTTGATTTTGTTGGTGTTTAGTTATTTCACTATTTGTAGAGTGCCTTGCATTATTGTCTTTCCCTAGTGTGCCCAAAACACACTAGGAGTCTAACTTGCTTTTGAGTTGCTTTTGAGTGCATGCCTAGGGGTGAAGGGTCGTTCTTGAGCCATCCGGAGCCCGAAAAGTTGTTTAGGACTCTACGAGAAAAACACTTGCTCGAGTAAGGAATTCAACAACGGTTAGGCGTCAACAAGCCAATACTTCTACCGCTTCTACATCCACTCCAACAACCGATCACCCACAAAACGACACCATTGAACCCACATTCGAAAACCCCTTCTACAATTATCTACAAAACACACCACCAAATTCACCACCTACAACACCTCGACAACAAAACCAACCACAAATGACTACTCTACGTGACCGTAACCGACCTAATCATGATGATACCCAATCTCCAATCAATTTCGGTGTTTTGGCCCCAAAAAACTTCGAGATACATCCGGCTCAAATGAGTTCGATTGAGCGGGATAGCTTTGGAGGCCTTCCCGATGAGGATGCTCATGCTCACTTGAGGAAGTTTAAGAGTAGGGTTGCAATCATGAAGAGAAATGGTGTGCCCGAGGAGACTCTTTGTCTAATGTGGTTACCATTTTCTCTTAAAGACCTTGCGGAGAGGTGGTTGAATAACCATACTCCAAACACTTTTACTAGTTGGGATGCCTTAGCTAAGGAGTTTCTAAGCAAGTATTACCCCGCCTCAAAAACGGCAATGTTAAGGAATGAGATAGCAACCTTCCAACAAGAGGATGGAGAATCCTTAGGAGAGGCATCAGATCGATTCATTGATCTACTTGCCCGTTGCCCTCATCATGGCATAGCGGATGTTGGAGTAAATGTCCTCAACAATAGTGCGATCACATAATTAAATCTCAATAATAAGAATACAAAGGGATGATGAATATTATAGTCAACTGGTCAACATAAATCGGTAACGATTGGCTCAATTGAGTTTGACGTTACTGTCGTATGACGGTGGTGATCAATTGATCCCTTGAGGTCACACCTAAAGGACAATCCCCTAATCATGTACATTAATTAATTGTATAATGATACAGATTAATTAATCCCTTAAAATGAACCAAGTTAAAGCTGTGAGTGAGAAATATATCTAATTGTAATATGATTAAATAAGATTCATTTTGGTAATATTAATTGTTATATTATTAAGAATGCATTATGTTTATGAAACATTTGAGATAAGTAAAATTGGTCGATTATAATTACTAACTGTTGTAGATTATTTTAACCAAATATGAGAGAACCCATTTTATTTACATGTAATTATAAAATGTGACTTAAAATGTTAAGTCTAATTTATTTGTTATGAAATTGCATTTAAATTTGTTAAATGTACATTTATAAGCCTAATTACATGTTACATGTCACATGTCACACTTGTGACATATGACAAATTGCAAAAATAAAATGGACACCCATATTACATGGGTGCACCGGGTTTTGTGGTGTTGGTGGGTATGATTTTAGTTTGTATTTTATTCTAATTAAGAATTAGAACAAATCATTACTACAATAATCCATACACTCAACCTTACATTGTGAAGAACAATGTGAAAATGACAACACCCCACCCATGTGGGTGTGTGTGTGACCGGCTATCCCAAGCCAAGAGAGGGCTTGTTTTTCCTCTTATTTATTCTATACTATCTCATATATTTTCACACATGCAAAATTGCTTATCTCTCATAAAAACTCTTATATCTCTCTAAGAAAAACATGAGAAGTTTTCTTACACTTGAGTTCATAATATTTCTAATAAAATTACTAAGTGTAGTAATAAGAGTTATTAGAAATACTTTTAAGGGCTTCTACTATTTAATACTAGTGTAGTATTTTGTAGAGATTAAGGGTAGTCTTGGGTGCAACTAATTGGAGAGTTTCTAATTTGAAACTTGGAAGATCATCCTCATATTACTAGCTCAAGAACAATATTAGAAAGGAGTTCAAATATTGTGCCCATATTTTCATAATCAATGTAAGAAATGGTTCTTTCTTTTATATTTTGTTATGCATGCATAAGGTCCTAATAGTTTAAGAGTAAACTATTAATAAGATGATATTAGAAGTGTCTAATATTGAGTTTAAGAAACTTACAAGTGGTATCAGAGCCAAGGTTGTTGCATGCATAATCGATTTATAGTTTTTCGAGTTATGGTAACTTAAAGAAAACTAGTAATTTGTGTTTTATATGATAAAATCACAAAGTTATTTGCATGTCAATATATTCTGGTCCTAATATGATTTTAGGTCATTTTGATGATTTATGGAAATTTATAGTGCTCAAATATGATTTTTAGTATTTTTATTACATTTTAATGAGTAAAATGATGTTTAAAATGCTACAAATAGTTAGACTTATCTTATGACCTTGAAATTTTTACACAATATTACACATGCATTTTACTTACTGTATGTAAAAGTTCGTGTGAAGTGGACATATTTCGTGTGATTTATGATTTTTATATGATAAAATGAAATAAATAAAGGTCAAATAGTTAAAAATACTTCCGCTTTGGATCTAACCATGAAAGTTTAGTATGTTGTCACATGCATGTTTTCCTGTCAGACTGGAAACTTTGAGACTGATATGATTTGTCTAGCATGATTTATGAAGTTTTAATGTAAAAATGGCATAAATAGTGACTAATTTAAACAATATACTTCCGTTTTGAATCTAATGATGAAATTTTAGTATGTTGTCACATGCACGTTTTTCTGTCATACTTGAAAATTTCAAACTCGTGTGACCTGTCTAGCATGATGTATGAATTTTTAATGTAAAAATGGCATAAATAGTGACTATTTTAGCAAATATAGCTAAATTAATTTTCATGTCAAGAGAAAACTGTTCCTGGTTGCATAAATGTCCCACATTTCAGATCTAAAGTTGAAAATTTAATATGATTAATTTTTGCATGCTTTATGTATTTTATTTGATAAATTAGATAAAGCGCAACCATTTTTCTCTAAACCGATTCGAAATTTTTAAACCATGACTTTTGACATTATGAGTGTCATGGAAATGTTCCAGAATGTACAAAAAGTTTAAAATTCAAATTTTGAAATTATTGTAATTAAATTTGGATTTATTTGATTAAAATATGATTTTAAAGTCTAATTATGAGCAATTATACAACAATAAGTTGAATTATTGTCAAAAATTGTGTGATGACTAATTTTTGAGGCCTTAATGAGTTGGGATAATTAACTTGGACTTAAATATGATTTAAGTATTGTTTGGTGATTTTAAAGTGTTATTATCACACATTTCCGTAAAACCGGGTTATATTCGATATAAACCGTTAATTAGTGCGATTTGGCATTTAACATGAGCATGTTTTATACATATTATAATGCTGCATTTTATTTATGAATGTCATATTTTCAATTTATGAATGTCATATTTTGGTTTATGTAATTTGGAATTATGTAATTTTTCCTTGTATGGCCTTAGTTTTAATCGATATTGCCCGAAATGTAAGGGAATATTGATTCGGTTGTAATTTAATGTGATCTCGAATCACTTTTATTGTATTATTTTATTTTACAAATGTATAATAGGAAATTATTGTAATTTTATTATATATTTTGTAACTAATTGTAAAACCGGAGTTTCCCAAAGACGGTGCCATTCGGAAAGGAGTTCCGAGAGAGACGGTGACCTTGGGAGGCGTGCTTATGAAGTTCAAGGGACCAAAGGAGTTGGTTTCCGAACTTGTAATAGATTATATGATTTTCTATTCTAGGAAAGGCCATACTAGGAGTTTTATTTTTATGCTTGCATTTTTATTTAATATGTTTGCATGCATTGCCAAATCGCCATAACATGACATGCATATTTATCGAGTATTCGACCGTGTCAATTTAAATAATCGTTAATTCATCGATTTAGTTCACTTTAACATGATAGATTATAAATTGACAAGACCTCTCATAATAAATAATTGAGATCAAGCCTTACCAAATGTAGAACCCATGAATCCCAATTTCGCAAGGAAGTAGGCTCGGCTCACCGGGGTGCTAAACTTGTTACGTTGGGTAAGTGGGGTAATAAATGTTATTATTTCGAAATTTGGATTGAGCTCAACGGAAGTATTCGCGACCGTAGCCGCATGTGTTCCGGGCTTAAGATAAATATTAAAGTAATATTATCGACCGAGAGTTCTAATGTAGAATCGATTAAAGAGTTAATCCACCGAATTATGTTAATAAGGGATGAATCGGCTTACCGTGCCCAAGTTGATATGAATTTGGATCTCGGAATCATTTATAATAGTTGGGTAGAGGTCACTATTTAAATGTTAAAACTTGTTTAAAATGTTTACAAGTATTTAAAATGATAAATGTTGACATTTCCTTTATGTCTTTAAATTTTGTAGTCATGATTGTTTATTCGCAATGGCAAATGCTAATTCGTCCACCACCACCTATGCTCCAACTCTCACAAATGTCTCATGGCTTCGATCCTTTATGGATCGATGCAAGTTAGAAAAGAATGACGCTAATTTTACCAATTGGGATATGCAACTCTGCTTGGCCACGGCGGGTGACGACAGGTTTCGTAACCTTGCCAAGGCCTCTTCCACCGCACCTAATGAAAGGGCAACCGCCACGCAAGGCGAGCCTATGAGGCTAGCCACAAAGAGTCCGCCGCGATCAAAAACGTTTTGATCTTCTTAGATCAAAAACGTTTTGATCTTCTCCTTGGAGGCCAATCTTCAAGGGAGTGCCATAAGATGAGCACAGCCTGTGAGATCTATGCCAAGCTTGTGACCATGTTTTTCACAAAGCTCCTAGGATCTTACAAGACGGCTTCCACATTATTCAACATGAACCTAAAAGAGGGCCAAAAGGTTAGCCCTCATGTACTCAAATTGATTGAGCATGTCGAGACTCTTAAATTGCAAGGGGTGAGCATTCCCGAACAACTCGTTATTGACCGAGTCTTACATTCCTTGGGAAAATCAAAGCATATGTGCAGTTTAGGGTAAACTACAATATGCAAAACATGAAAACTTCTCTTCATGAAATGCGCAAGTTGCTCGTGCAAGCCGAGAAAGACATGAGACTAAATGTTAGCACCTCCAAGGATATAAAATAGTAAGGGGAAGTTCAAGAAAGGTGGTAGTAAAGGGAAGAAGCCCTCCACTTTCAAGGGAAAGGGTAAAGCTATTGAGAATAGCTCTCCCATGCCCATCATTGTAATGACATAGGGCATTGGAAGAGGAATTGCACTTAATATCTAGGAGATATCAAAACTGGAAAGATGTTTCTGTTGGTAATTTATCCCTATCGTTTATGTTATGATCTCAACTTTGGTATAAAGATACGAGTTGTGATTCTTACCCTATTTAATTGTAATTAGGGCATCCTAGCAAGGATAAATGCAAGAACAAGCAAGCCTAAGAAAGCTCTTCAAAGGAAGCTAAGGTAGCTACCCATGATTGAAGACCTATGGAAGCTTTGTCTCATTTTGAATTGTCAAAATTTTGGGATGTATTTTGAGATATTGTTTTTAGAACTTTTATAATTTCCTTGTTTGACATGGAAATTTGTTCAATTCCTTTTATTGACATTGGTTGTAATTGGATTTAGTGACTTGGTTCTCAACCCAAGTCATTCGGTTTGTTGAAACTTTTTAGTTCTAAAAACTTATCATCATACTATACTTGCACAAATAACATAAATTGTATCGACTCAAATTAATCAAATAAGTATTATGATGATTGGATCATTATAATAAAAGGCTAAGAATTCGATTCTCTCTTTGAAAGATCAATTGCCAAGTCGAAATTGAGTTATTGAACTCAAAGTAGGGAGTCTACCAAACCAATTGGTCACATCACTTGTAAAGATTGTAATTGACATGAATATGAGTACACCTCTTTAGCTCTTATAGAACTAGTCTATGTTGAAGCTAAGATTCGATGTCTTTACAAAGAAGTCTTTAGTAGATCACTTAAAGTCATGTTGTGATACTTCTACCTCCCTTACAAGTATGAGTACAAAATTGTTTGTGGCTCATAAGGCTATCTTTAAAGAAAATAGTTGTATTTTTCTAAAGATAGAGTGGGAGAAAATAAGCCACAACGGAAAACTAGTTAGGAACTAGTGATGAAACCAAAAGAAAATGTTCTTAGGTTGGACTCAAGACTAGTGAGGAGACCAAAAGAAAGCGTTCTTAGGTGAATCCTTAGACTAGTGACGAGACCAAAAGAAATTGTTCTTGATATAATAAGTTTATGATCTATGAAGTGGAAGCACCTAGAAATTTTAAAATTTGATTTTCTAACATGAGAGACTTATGAAACTAAATGGAATCTATGCAAAGAAAATGTTTAATTGGAAGTGTCCAATTATAGTTGCATGGATAGACATGTAGATGTCTACAAAAGCTAATTTAATGCGTAACTTTGCTTAGATCCAAATCATCAGTGAAATACCTCATAATATGTGTGTGCCAGATACACATCAAAACTACATGTCCAAATAGGGATTTGGAATAGGATGTGTACATGACACAAGCCTATTGTATGTATCTACCTAGAGGTTATGATGATCTTTTCTATTATAAGATATAAGAAGGGTTTCACTCGAATTGTCGAAAAAGTCATGTATAGACATGAAATTCAGTGGGAGTTAAAGTCATGTATAGACATGAAGTTAAGTGGGAGTTTAAGTCATCATGTAAAGACATGAAGTTCAGTGGGAGAAATTGTTTTCCACGTGAATGACGTTTCACTCATTAAGAGTGACATATTCATATTACCTTTTTGAAAGGAGTGGTTGAATTTTAATGTTGGATGAAAGAGGGCAACATGTATACTGAAATCAAAATCTATTGTGGAATAGAAGATTTTAGCTTGGCATTTAAAAGGTATCTTATATCGATAAGATCCTTAATCTATTCAACAAGTTAAATAGGTTGTTTATGTTGATAAAAGTGGGATCACTATGAAAGGGTCATAGTCATCCACTGAACCTAAGAGTTGTTGATCACATGATATCGATCATGTGTGCCATAACATGTACATACCTAAATAAACTATATGCTAGGAGCATGACAAGCCCATAGCAAATTAATCCAGATGAGTGTCATTGAATAGCCTACAAGAACATCCATAGAGTTCTCGAGGAGAACTAATGATACATTCTTGTGTTTGGTAGAGAAAATTTGACAATGTGGTAAAGGTTAC
The DNA here is from genome assembly GCA_022085475.1 of Heliosperma pusillum. NCBI lineage: Eukaryota > Viridiplantae > Streptophyta > Magnoliopsida > Caryophyllales > Caryophyllaceae > Heliosperma > Heliosperma pusillum. The sequence goes on along the minus strand of JAIUZE010045617.1, from coordinate 22,339 downwards.
ACAAACCCAAATTTCCAAACTTATAAAAGGATTTATCGAAATCCTAGGATTTATAAAGAGGATAATCAGAAAAGAATTCAATGTCGGTGACCAAGTACTTCTCTTCAACTCCCGTTTGAAAATTTTTCCGGGAAAACTTCGATCAAGATGGTCTGGAAAATTCACTGTCACATATGTAAGCAAATACGGTTATATGGAAATAATGGCTAGTAATGGTGAAAAATTTAAGGTCAATGGACACCGATTAAAACTCTACTATAGCAATTCCATTATTGGATGCTTAGATATTGTCTATATAGAGCGTCAATCCCCAACCAAATGATTTCATAGAAGAATTCGTCGAGCGGCACGTTAAACCAGCGCTTCTCGGGAGGCAACCCGTCTTTCCTTTTCTTTTTGCATTTTATTTTTGCTTTTCCTTTTTCGTTGTTTTGTTAGATTTACTTTGCAGATGAAAGAGTTTTTGAAGAATCTATAAAGACCTTCCTTGTCAAGTCCAAAAGACTAGCTTTGGGGAGTCCGCGCTGATTAGTAAGCTTCACTCTCCTTTCATCTTTTTCCCTTTTTACCTTTCTTCCCATTGAGCATCTCGTTGCATATTTAGGCTTTGTGCTCACATTGAGGACAATGTGATGTTTAGCTTGGGGGAGGGATTGCATTTTCCCATTTTGCATTTTAGTTGTTTATATTTTTGCATTTTAGAATAAGAGAAAAATTAAAAACTTTGAACATAATTGAATGCTTTTCATGCTTTGCTTGCTTGTTTACTATGCTATCGTGTTACATTTTCCAAAATTAGAGCTTTCAAAAGATAATGATTCAATATTCATTGAATTGTGCATACATGGGGAAGTCTTGTACACAGTAGGCATGGAATGAATCTATAGATGACTACGCTTGATCTTGACATTTGGCAAGTTACATATATTGTAAGGTAGAACCTCTTTAGGCTGGTACATCTATACCCAGTCTCATTAGGTGTGTGTAGTTTTCCTTGTGATGTGTGTCATGTCAAAACGCATAAGTATGGTTCTCATTTCTTCCTATAAGCTTTGCATTGCATTCATGATTCACTAAGATTTGAAGCCTTTTTCACTTTGAATTACCCCTCAAAATTAGCCCCTTCATACAAATGTTTCACAAGATAATAGCTACATATAAAAACTGCCTACCTTGTTGAGTTAGCAGCTAGACTATGGTGTATGGGTGCTCTTTTGAGAAAATTTGTTCTTTTACGTCAAAGTGAATTTGGGAGAACCAAAATGTTCAAGAAGTGATGTTATGTTCAGGAAAAAAATAAAGAAAAAAATGAAATAGAAAAATGAAAAAATTGAAAAAGAAAAAAAAAATCGAAAAAAAAGAAAGAAAAAGAAATAAAAGAAGAAGTTGTGAGTATCTCCTCAAAATGTCAATTCAATGTTAGGAGTTCACTCTTGTGTTTCGTGTGTAATAAGCCAATCCGTTCCTTCTGGCTTCGTTATTCGTCTTTTGGGAATTAATCGAAAGTTTGGATTGAGTATTCATTTATCATTGGTCAGTTGCTAGCTCATTCTAACCTTCACATGACCATAACTGTTTATCCACCTTTCACCCATTTCCCAAAGCCTTCTTCATATTTTTTTTCCGGCTTCTTTTCTATGTGCATTGTGATCTTTGACTTGTGTTTTGAATTGTTTACCATATTAGACTGCGGACACATTTTCATAAGTCGTAGATAGGTGAGTGTCTCAAAAACATTTACACATAAAGAAATCACCTTTTGCATACATGAGTGTTCGAGTGTGCCGTGAGAGTCCATTTGTCAAAAAGATCATGCAAGAGCCAAAAATTCTGTAGTGAAATTCTTTGTGCTGCGCCGTTATGTAAATCTCAGCCATGTTTATGTATCATTCTTGCCCACGTTGTTTTTTGGGTTATGATTCATTATGTTTCCAAAGTTTTACGTTGAGATTTGTTTCTTGATGGTGTAGTAGCCAATGCTTGCAACCCTTGTCCTGGTATTGTTTGTTATGTTTGCTTGAGGACAAGCAAGGGTTTAGCTTAGGGAGTTTGATAAGTGAATATTTGTATGATTTTAACCCCCAATTTAGCTCGGTTTTGTATGTCATTTGTGCTTTGTTAAGCCACTTTATGAGCTAATATCGTCTTCTAGGCGAATTCCTATGTTCTAACATGTTTTGTAGGGAAAGTGACGTTTCTACGCCCTTTTTCTATATTCCCGAGCATTTGCCTAGAACCCGGTGATTTGAAGAAGCAAGCTTGACCAAGTCAAAGGCATTTCAAGAAAGTTCACTGATTCAGAAGAAAGAAGAAGCAAAGATGGTTTCGCAGTTGTCAGAAGATTGATCAGTTAGGCGAAGAAATCATCATTTTACATCAAACCCTATCAACAAACCCGACTCAAGAGGTCAAGGGGGATAATGAAAGTCAAGTCATATGCAAAGGGAGATGAAACGAAAGTCAATTGACCAAGATCACTACATACCCGATCGGGTAAGTGGTGTACCCGATCGGGGAAGCTTGCTGATCCGAGCTTTTGCTTCGACTTCCTTTATTTTGTCCTATATGTTCAATGCATGACCCCTTCCCCACGAAACCCTACTGCTATATAAAGAGAGCCTCAGCCACACTTCTCATGACATCTCTTCTCAACACACCTCTCCACACTTCTACACTTCTCTTTAGATTAGAAACCCTAGATTAGGAGGAGAGAAACCTAGCCTCTCTTCTCTTGTCTAGATCATTTTCTTCTTCCCTTTTGTCCTTAGTTTCTTAGTTTATTTCTGTCTTTTCTACATCAAATCCTTAGCCTAGATCAATAAAAATTCCATCTTTGTAATCTACTTTATTTGGTTCAAGTATTGTAATTCATGGAACGACTATTCTACGCAAGGAATTTCTATTATTGTTGTCATTATTTTCGTTGATCGTCATCTAGGTATTCCTGTTTTATCTTTTGTTTAAAGTCTTTATGTTTCTTATTTGATTGTTATTTCCTTTACATGTTATTTTAGATTCAATTTCAATATCGTTGTAATCATTTCATTTCTCTAGATTGTCAATTTAGCGTCGTTATTATCGCCATATAAAGAGTCTTAAAATATTGTCAAAACCAAATAAACATGTCTATCCTAGTTTTTATTATTAACATCATCTTAGATCTAAACATCACCATGAGTGAGTAGTCGTTTTTCTAGGGTGTAGGGTAGCCATGTAGGTTGATTAAAAGATGATGATTGGATAAAAGAAATTGTGCTTTTAAAACATTGTGTCTATGCATGTTTGGACTATAACGATAGTTAACGATTCCTGATCAAAATCATTGACTAAAATGGAATTCTCTTCCAAAGTAGAGATACGTGAATTGAATAGACAAAGCATGACATGGTAGATTAGACCTAGTAAATTGCCTAAAAGACTACTAGACCCTCTGATCTATGATTGTAATGAACACATCATTCTTACGAACTCACAATGAATTATTTGCATGTCCTAAATCTAATTTCATCAATATGTTAATTTACATGTGTGAACCTACTTCCCTAGATTCTTTTCATCATTGTTAATTCATCATCTGCCTTATTGTTTTCGTTTTGATTTGGTTTTATTCCGTTTTTATTTATGCTTTTTATTAGTTTAGAATTCAAAACCCCAAAACCCAGATACTCGTTAAATAAGATCCAATTGCAAGACATTTCACATTTTATAGGAAACACCATCTCCCTGAGGATCGACCCCTACTTCTCTAATTACATTAATTTGTTATTAGCCTAGTCTGGGTAATTATCTTTGACCAGGACTTGCGACAGGCCCGATAAACATGGTGTGAGGGGTGAATTCAAAACAAATAACATATTTTAGGTATTTTGGAAAGTTTTCTATTTTTTTTTTGTGTTTTTTCGAATAAAATGCAAATGCATGATTCTAGACTAAATGCTCAAAAGAAATACAATGCGAACTACACTATATGGATGCAAGAATTAACATGTCGCGATATTTTACAAGAATTAACATGTGGCGATATTTTACAAAATTAAAATCTAATGCAAGCCTAAATGAATGCAACTAAATGGATAACTAATCTAGAATATATTACAAGTATCTAAATGCATACAAAAATATAAACATGATGAAGATTTGGATTTAAGGGATAATACTCATGGGTGTCCTTGGTGTCCCGTCTCATAGGAGAACCCACTAAAATCGGTGGGTGTAGCATCAATATGGCCGCTCCCGGCCGCCGCATAAGACTCATCTACACCCCCGGCTCCCGAACCTAAGCCGGTACCATCCAAGATCTCGAACCTAGGCCCCATCCTATCGAACCACTCGGCATTTTGGGCCGCCGTCTCGGGATCTGCCTCCTCATCATCAACTGCCGGTTGAGCAAAGACCGGCGAAGAGTAGTAATCATGATGGACATTAAAGTCCCCAAACACCCTCGAACCCTGATCATACCCACCCTCGGGCCACATGAAATAAGATGGATGCGGGCCAGTGGGCTCCCTATACCCCTTCCTACACCAATTATCATAGGACGGGAATTGGCCAAGTGCCAAGTCATAGTACATCCGATCCATCTTTTGGGACAAGACCGCCCTCTCCCTAGCCGCCTCCTCTATCTCCCTAGCCGCCGTCTCTCTATCCTTAGCCGCCGCCTCGGAGGCCAAAGTCATATCGGACATGAACTTAATCAAGGAAGGATCTTAAGGTGGGTAGCTAGGAATAGAAGAAGAGGATGTCTCGGGTTGGGAAGAATGAGGCCAAGGACGCCATTGTTGCACGGGTGGTTGATGATGAATAAAAGAGGGGTTCACATAAGGCAAGGAAGTAGGAGTTGGGCCTTGTTGTTCTCGCCTATAAGTGGTGACGGGGAGAGTCGGATCTCGCCTAAAAGCGGTGATGGGAGCTAAAGGGTCTTAAGGGTTCTCTTCAAGTGGTTCTTCAAGGTTCTCTTCCTCTAAAGGGAGGAGATAATGCTCACTATCGGGTACAACCCTTATAGCCTCACTGTTTGGGAGTGGAATTGAGTTGCTCCCTCAAACCCTACAATATGATTTCCCGTCTTCAACGCGCCTCACGACCCACTCAAGTTTTGTTGTTATGTACTCCTCCGTCAATAAAGAACTTGCACTGAAACTATTCAGAAAAGACAACTAAACAATGACAAACTGAGCTAAGATTAAGACTCTTGCAAGTACTCTGTTTCTGTTTGAATTGATTGTCAAAGAACAAGGATAGGACCTTAACCAAAGCACAAAGCCAATGGTTGAGGGTTGAACCTTGATCCCAGCACACAGCTAAGGACCCAAGCTCACTTCCAAGCACACAGCAAAGGAAGTTGTCTCAAGCACACAGCCAAGAGATGCAACAGAAACAAGGTTTCAGTTTTATATTTTACTTCAAATCTGTCTTTCATTCATTAGGAAATGGCCTTATATAGGCAAGGAGATTACATCCTACTCGTTCAATACATCCTAGGGCCACAATTGGCTTGCAAAAGAAACAGAAATAACAGCTACATTGTTCAGAATTAAAGCAATAAAGTAGAAAAGCAGTCTAATGAGACAATCTGCCTTAATGGGGTTGTTTAGGTTGAAACTGGTGGAGGAGTGGACTTCCAGGCTTGAATCTTGAGCTCAACTGAAGTTGGATGAATGCCAAAGGGTCTGCTAAAAGATCCTCGAGCTTGTTTGTTCAAAATAGGAAAGTTTGATAGTGACATTTAAACTACTGCAAAAGGCTGAATTCCTGGACAGTTTGTAGTTGTCCCTAAGCTAACTTTTTGTGTGTTTGTTTCTGGGGGGGGAAGTCCTGGGGAAAGTTGTAGAGGACCTTCCCAAGACATAGGTTTGAGGGTTGGTTAGGCTTGTTTGATTGTGTGGGGCCCCATGGACCTTGTTTAGAAAGGCTGTGATAGGCTGTTTTTGGCTGGGGGCTGTTTTTGTTGTGTTGGGTTTGTTGGGCTGTTGGCTGAGCTTTGTTGTGGCCTAGTCTTGGGAAGTGGATGGCTAGGCTTTGTTCTGGTTGTGGTGGTGTTGTCTTAGCAGGCTTGAAGTGGTTGTGGCTTGGACTGAATAGAACATTGTCATAGCTGGTCATGGTGTTGTCTGAATGTAGGTTGTTGTTTTGATGTTGAGTCTTGTCTTGAGTTTGTGTCTTGTCTTGAGCTCGTGTCATGGCTCGTGTCTTGGCTTGGTCACATACTCCCGTTGCAACCTCCTTTTCTTGAAAAGGATTTGCCCTCAAATCTTCCTCACCTTCATCATCTGATTCACCATGGTAAGGACTCAGGTCTCCAACATTGAAAGTACCATGTACACCATAGCTTCCTGGTAGATCCACCTTGTAAGCATTGGTGCCTATCTTCTCCAATATCTCAAATGGTCCATCAGCTCTTGGCATGAGCTTGTTTCTCCTCTTGTCTGGAAATCTCTCTTTTCTTAAATGCAACCATACAAGATCCCCTGCCTTGAATTCCCTTGCTTTCTTAGGCCCCTTGGACCTAGCTTTGTACAACTCATTGGACCTTTCAATCTGCTTCTTGACTTGCTCATGAATCTGTATCATTTGCTCAACTCTTTTCTTTGCATCATAGCTTGCCTTGTTTCCTTTGACTGGTGCTAGGTCTGTAGGCATGAGAGGATTAGTGCCATAAACTGTTTCAAAAGGACTTTTACCTGTGCTGCTGGAGGGAGCTCTGTTGAAGGCAAATTCAGCTTGTGCTAGCTTGAGGTCCCAATCTTTTAATGACTTAGAAACAATGCTCCTTAAGATCTTCCCTAGTGTTCTGTTAGTGACTTCTGTCTGCCCATCAGTTTGGGGATGGTGAGAAGTACTAAACAATAACCTGGTCTTCAACAGCTTCCACAAGGTTCTCCAGAAATGGCTCATGAACTTTGTGTCTCTATCTGAGACAATGCTTCTAGGGACCCCATGTAACTTGACAACTTCCCTAAAGTATAGTTCAGCCACCCCCAATGCATCCTCAGTCTTCTTACAAGCAATGAAATGTGCCATCTTGCTGAATCTATCTACAACCACCATGATTGAATCCTTTCCCCTTTGAGTTCTAGGTAAGGCTACAATAAAGTCCATACTGAGGTCTTCCCATGGCTTGTTGGGTACTGGAAGTGGTGTGTAAGGGCCTGCTTGAAAGTGTGCCTTGGCTAGTTGACAAGATCTGCATCTCTTGAGGGCATCTTGCACATCACTGAGCATCTTAGGCCAATAGAACTGGTCTTGTAAGATGTCATAGGTCTTCTGTACCCCAAAGTGACCAGCAAGGCCATTGGAGTGAACCTCTTTGACCAGTAGTCCCCTATAAGGTCCCTTAGGCACACACAGTTTGTTTCCATAGAATAAGTATCCTTCTTGAGCTGTGTACTTGCTCCCTTTCTTGACTTGCCCTTCTTGGTGTACCTCCCATTCATGCTTGAAGTCTGGGTCCTCTTGATAGAGCTCTTTCATAAATTCAAACCCCAACACCCTTTGCTCCATGAAGGTCAACATTACAGACCTTCTAGACAATGCATCAGCTACAACATTGTTCTTACCTTCTATGTACTTGCTGGAGAATGAGAAAGATTGCAAGAACTCTACCCATTTGGCATGCCTGGGGTTGAGTTTGTGTTGTCCATTGATGTATTTGAGAGCCTCATGATCAGAATGAAGCACAAAAGGCTTAGGCTTCAAGTAGTGTCCCCAATGATTCAATGCCCTCACAATGGCATAGAATTCCTTGTCATATGTGGAATAGTTAAGCTTGGCCCCATTTAGCTTCTCACTAAAGTATGCCACAGGTTTCTTTTCTTGAGTAAGCACAGCTCCTATGCCAAGACCACTGGCATCACACTCTACCTCAAAGAGTTTGTTAAAGTCTGGTAGAACCAATATTGGAGACTTGCACAATAGCTCTTTGATCAGATTGAAGGACCTTTCAGCCTTCTCATTCCACTTGAACTCTCCCTTCTTCATGCACTCAGTAATAGGGGCCATGATTGAACTAAACCCTTGTATGAACCTCCTATAGAAAGATGCCAACCCATGGAAACTTCTTACATCAGTAACCGTTTGGGGAATGGGCCATTCCTTGATTGCTTGCACTTTCTCAGGATCAACTGCTACCCCTTTCTTAGAGATGATGACCCAAGGAAGTAAACCTCAGGCTGCATGAAGGTGCACTTCTCTAGCTTGCCATATAACTTGTTTTCTCTTAGGACCTCAAACAACATCTTCAGATGTTGCAAATGTTCTCCCTTTGTTGAACTGTAAATAAGAATATCATCAAAGTAAACCACTACACACTTGCCTAAGTAAGGCCTTAGGACCTCTGTCATCAACCTCATGAAGGTGCTAGGGGCATTAGACAACCCAAAAGGCATCACCAGCCATTCATAGAGCCCATGTTTAGTCTTGAAAGCTGTCTTCCATTCATCCCCTGCTCTTATCCTCACTTGGTGGTAGCCCTGCCTTAGATCAATCTTAGTGAACACTTGAGCCCCACTTAGCTCATCCAGAATATCATTAAGTCTAGGTATGGGAAACCTATACTTGATGGTAATGTTGTTGATGGCCCTACTATCAATACACATACGCCAAGTCCCATCCTTCTTTGGCACAAGCAAGGCTGGTACAGCACAAGGACTGAGGGACTCTCTGACATAGCCCTTGTTGAGTAGTTCACCTACTTGAAGTTGGAGCTCTTGTGTAGCCTTAGGGTCACTCCTGTAGGCTGGCTTGTTGGGTAAGATAGCTCCAGGCACTAGGTCAATGTGGTGCTCTATCCCTCTAAGTGGTGGCAGTCCACTAGGAAGCTCAGTCGGGAAGACATCACCATAACTTTCTAGGATAGATTTGACCTCTTCAGGGATATCAATGATACTCATCCCAGTCTCCTTGACTAGCAATATGTATACAGGTTGTAGCTCACTTAGCTCTTGTGCTATTTCTGATTCACTTATCAACATGACTTCTTTGGAAGCCTCACTCATGGGGTTTGGGTTGATCTTTAAAGCAGGTGGTAAAGGTGCTAGGGTGATCTTCTTCTTCCCATACTTGAAGGTGTAGGTGTTGTCTCTCCCATGGTGTATGGCATCCCTATCAAACTCCCATGGTCTCCCAAGCAGAAGGTGACATGCATCCATAGGTAGAACATCACAAAGACTCTCATCCACATACCCTTTACCAATTGAGAAAGGTATAACACATTGTTTATCCACCTTGATTTCAGCCCCTTTGTTTAGCCATATGAGTTTGTAAGGTAGGGGGTGGTCTTTGGTGGGTAGAGCTAGCTTGTCTATCAGTGTTTTGGAGGCCACATTAGTGCAGCTTCCCCCATCAATAATGAGGTTACATACTCTACCCTTGATGGTACATCTGGTCCTAAAGATCTGGTGTCTTTGGTCCTCTTCCAAAGGTTGTGGTTGAGTATGCATTACCCTCCATGTTACCAAACTTAACCCTGCATCAGGCTCTATCAACTCCTCACTAGCCTCTACCTCAGGCTCTTCCATCTCTTCATCACAGACCAACACTTCATCATCTCTCCAATGGATTACTTCTAGGGTACTCAGAGCCCTTTTAGATGGACATTCTCTAGCAAAATGTCCATACCCTTGACATTGAAAGCACTTTTTGAGAGGGGTAGTCTTCCTTTGGCCTGCCTCAACAGCCTTGCCTTTATCAAGGTTGAAAGGAGTCTTAACAGGAACCACAGGTTCTCCTATCTTAACTCCTACAAAAGGTTTGAAGGTGGGGGTTCTGGAGGGTGTCTTAGAAGCACTGGCCTTTCCTTTTCCCAATTTTTCTACCCTTAAAGACAAGTTGACAGCTTCCTCAAAGGAGTATATGTTTTGTAGCCTGACTTTGCTAGCTATCCTTTCATCCAACCCCTCTAAGAACCTTGCTATCTTTTGTTCAGATTTCTCAACAACCTCACATTGCAAAGTGAGTTGTTCAAAGTCTCTTAGGTAGGACTCTAAAGGTCTTTGGTCTTGCTTTAGGTGAGTAAGCTTAATGAACATGTCTTGAGTGTAGTCCCTAGAGACAAACTTAGCTCTCATTTTCTTTTTCAGTTTGAGCCATGACTTTACAGGTTCTTTCCCTTCTCTAACCCTCAAGGTTTTCATGTTTTCATACCAAAGTGAGGCATAGCCTTTTAGTTTCATGATAGCAACCTTAAAAGCCTTTCTATCAGTGTATCCTTTAAACTCAAAGACTCTTTCTACAGACCTTAGCCAATCTAAGAAATCATCAGGGTTCAAGCTACCTAGAAAGTCAGGAATCTCTACCTTGATATCTTTGTCTTGGTGTCTGAGAAGATTGTGATCTGAGCCATCTGAATCTGACATTTCAAACTGATCTACAGGTTGTCTCCTCCTTACTCCACCTTGTGGGAAAGGTGCTCCTCTTCCTCGACCTCTGCCTCCCCTTGTATCATTGTTCTGTTGGCCCTCAAGGAGTTCATTGACAGATCTAGAGACCTCCATTACAGTTCTGACAAGATCTTGAACGGTGTTTTCAATACCTGTGATTCTCTCTTCACTCATGGTTGTATTTTGTGTTTTTAATGTAGTTAGGTAGATGAACTCACAAACCAAAGCTCTGATAACCAATTTGCACTGAAACTATTCAGAAAAGACAACTAAACAATGACAAACTTGAGCTAAGATTAAGACTCTTGCAAGTACTCTGTTTCTGTTTGAATTGATTGTCAAAGAACAAGGATAGGACCTTAACCAAAGCACAAAGCCAATGGTTGAGGGTTGAACCTTGATCCCAGCACACAGCTAAGGACCCAAGCTCACTTCCAAGCACACAGCAAAGGAAGTTGTCTCAAGCACACAGCCAAGAGATGCAACAGAAACAAGGTTTCAGTTTTATATTTTACTTCAAATCTGTCTTTCATTCATTAGGAAATGGCCTTATATAGGCAAGGAGATTACATCCTACTCGTTCAATACATCCTAGGGCCACAATTGGCTTGCAAAAGAAACAGAAATAACAGCTACATTGTTCAGAATTAAAGCAATAAAGTAGAAAAGCAGTCTAATGAGACAATCTGCCTTAATGGGGTTGTTTAGGTTGAAACTGGTGGAGGAGTGGACTTCCAGGCTTGAATCTTGAGCTCAACTGAAGTTGGATGAATGCCAAAGGGTCTGCTAAAAGATCCTCGAGCTTGTTTGTTCAAAATAGGAAAGTTTGATAGTGACATTTAAACTACTGCAAAAGGCTGAATTCCTGGACAGTTTGTAGTTGTCCCTAAGCTAACTTTTTGTGTGTTTGTTTCTGGGGGGGGAAGTCCTGGGGAAAGTTGTAGAGGACCTTCCCAAGACATAGGTTTGAGGGTTGGTTAGGCTTGTTTGATTGTGTGGGGCCCCATGGACCTTGTTTAGAAAGGCTGTGATAGGCTGTTTTTGGCTGGGGGCTGTTTTTGTTGTGTTGGGTTTGTTGGGCTGTTGGCTGAGCTTTGTTGTGGCCTAGTCTTGGGAAGTGGATGGCTAGGCTTTGTTCTGGTTGTGGTGGTGTTGTCTTAGCAGGCTTGAAGTGGTTGTGGCTTGGACTGAATAGAACATTGTCATAGCTGGTCATGGTGTTGTCTGAATGTAGGTTGTTGTTTTGATGTTGAGTCTTGTCTTGAGTTTGTGTCTTGTCTTGAGCTCGTGTCATGGCTCGTGTCTTGGCTTGGTCACATACTCCCGTTGCAGAACTCCCCTTCAAACACTTCAATTTCCTCTCATCAAAAGCATTCTTGCAAAGCGCATTGGCAATTTTTGTGACAATTCCCCCAATGTGAATCCCGGTTGGGCTAAAAGGATCATTTGACAATTTTTGGAAATGAAGAGCAACGTGGTGGCCAATGTTTACCCCAAACTTATTCGGCTTTTGAAACAAGTAAGCCGCTAAAATTGAAAGCTCATTGGACCGGAAGTTATGGCACTCTTCCCGCCCAAACAAGGTCCACCCCATGAATCTATGCCAAATTCGGTTTGGAGCGTTGTGGCAAGCATTTGCCGGTTTCTTAGCCCCCTTCTCAAATCCCATCCCAGAAATCGCGGTCCATACATCATTTAAGTTAAAATCATCCGGGACCTTGTAAGTTTTGTGAAACTTGACACCCAAAACCTTACAAAACTTCTCCAAAGGGATGGTAAAAGCCAACATTAAGAAGGCGGAAAGTAACTAACTTTACCATGCCCGTATTACGGTCCTTTTCATGACTAAATGAACTCAAAAATTCCCATGTAAGACGGGGATAAGTGCGAAAGTGCTGCTCGTAAAGCTCTCCCATCCCTAAACCTTTAAAGAGTTCTAAGGTCACGGTATCAAGGCAAAAATTTCTCATAGAATTTCTACAAATAAACCGGGAATGGGGAAGCTGACGGCGTTTAAAACATTGGAACTTACCTCTAGCCACCTCGCTATTGAAGACCACATCCAGATAATCTTCATCCGGACCCATTCCCTCAATCACTTGTTTTAGTCTTGCTTCTAATTCCGCCTCAAGTTGAGCCCTAGTCCTCTTTTTGGGTTGTTGTTGAGCCATGGTAAATTTGAGCAAAAATCAATTCAAATGGAAAACATTGGGGAAACAAATGAGGGTTTTGATTTGGGGGAAGATTTTGTGGAGTGATAAGGGTTTTAGTGAAGTTTAATGGAGTTTGTGGTGATTTTTGTGGAGTTTATGGTGATTTTTGTGGAGTTTATTGAAGGAAGAAGGAGAAAGAAAGAAAAATAAGAGAAGAATGAATGAAGAAGGAAGGGGGCGTCGGGTAGAATAAAAGTGGCTGGTGTGTTCTAGGCCGGTCGGGGCAAATTGTTTTCCTTGTTTCTGAAAATTTCATGCTGATGTGCTCTAGGCCGGGTAGGGCACCGGCCGCCGGGTGACCGGCCAAAAGCACAGCTCAAATTTTTTCCCCTACGAATTTCTCAATACTCATGTGCTCCAGGCCGGTCGGCACACCGGCCGCCGGCTGCCCGGCCAAGAGGACATGCTCTTCAATTCTTCACTTCGATAAAATTTCTTCTGGAGTGCTCTGGGCCGGTTAGGGCACCGGCTGCCGGGTGCCCGGCCTGGAGCACTCTTCCCTTCTTCTCCTCCACTACTTGTTCACTAGAAAATTTTCCAAAGTCACCAACAATCTCGACTCAATCAACATTTCCTAACGACACGGGTTCAAACTAAACTCGACGACAATTGTTTCAATCCCATCAAAGATTTCTTCCAAAGACCATGATTCCCGAGTATGCAATCTTAAATCCCTAAAACTACTTTTAAAATGCATGCTATATACAAAAATTGGTGGTTATTGAGGAACTCCACCAAACCTATCAAAGTATAAGAGTTTACAAACAAGACTCTTCCTCGAGAAGGGGATCCCCAAGAAAGAGTATTTCAATTGTGCCTTTCACATCTCCATCATAGTATCGCTTCACTCTATGGCCATTCACCTTGAAGTTGCCACCCTCTTCACTCCAAAGCTTGAATGCGCCATGAGGCGATATATCGACAACCTTAAAGGGCCTCGACCATCTTGACCTTAGCTTTCCCGGAAACAATTTGACCTTAGAATTGTAGAGTAGGACTTGATCGCCAACGCTTATACCTTTCTTTAACAACTTGGCGTCATGCCATTTCTTCTTGATCTTTATAAATCTTCGAACTTTCGTAGGCATCAAGTCTCAACTCCTCGAGCTCACTCATTTGGAGGAAACGCCTCTCTCCGGCCATGTTGATGTCAAAGTTTATCTCTTTTAAAGCCCACCATGCCTTATGTTCCAACTCGATCGGCAAACGACAAGCCTTGACATAGACAAGCTTGTAAGGAGTTGTGCCAAGAGGAGTTTTGAAGGCGGTTCTGAGAGCCCATAACACATCGGTGAGCTTTTGGGACCAATCCTTACGCTTTTTGCTAGTAACCTTCTCCAAGACGGCTTTGATTTGACGGTTCGAAACCTCTACTTTCCCACTTGTTTGAGGGTGGTAGGCAAGGGCGGTCTTGCGAGTGACACCATGAGAAGAGAGCAAAATCTTGAAGGTGCTCTTTCTAAAGTATGAACCCCCATCACTAATAACCACTCTTGGGGTCCCAAATCTTGGAAAAATAGTATTCTTGAAAAGCTTGATTACAACTTTGGCATCATTTGTTGGGGTAGCCACCGCCTCAATCCACTTGGACACATAGTCCACCTCAACTAGAATGTACTCATTCCCACAAGAGTTCGGGAATGGTCCCATGAAGTCAACTCCCCAACAGTCGAAAAGCTCAATTTCAAGAATATTGTTAAGGGGCATCTCGTTTCTTTGGCCTATGTTCCCCGTTCTTTGACATAAATTGCAATATTTGACAAAATAATGGATATCTTTAAACATCGATGGCCAAAAGAAACCACCTTGTAACACCTTTGCAATAGTGCATGACGTACCAAGGTGGCCACCATAGGCCGAATTGTGAATCCTATCCACTATCTCCAATCCTTCTTCCCTCGGAACACATATTCTAAACATGCCATCACCACACTTGCGGAAAAGATGCGGGTCATTCCAAAAGTAGCGTTTTGAATCATGCTTCAATTTCCTTCTAGCTCTAGCATCTAGCTCCTCCGGAATGAACCCACTCACAATAACAAAAATTTTCGAACGGGAGTTGAAGAGAAGTACTTGGTCACCGACATTGAATTCTTTTCTGATTATCCTCTTGTCGTGTCAACGCTTCGTTTTCTCTTTATAAATCCTAGAATTCTCGTAAGCTTGCAAACGAAACTCTTCTAGCTCATATAGTTGCAAAAGTCGTCTATCAGCGCTAAGCTTAGTGTCTAAGTTAAGTTCTTTGATAGCCCAGTGAGCTTTGTACTCTAACTCAACGGGGAGATGACAGACCTTTCCATAAACCAACCGATAGGGAGATGTTCTAATCGGGGTTTTGAAAGCTGTGCGATAAGCCCATAAGGTGTCATCGAGCTTATTACTCCAATCTGTTCTATATTTCGAGACGACTTTTTGAAGAATTGTTTTTAGCTCTCTGTTTGAAAGTTCTACTTGACCGCTGGTCTGAGGATGGTAGGCTAAACCTCGTCTTTGATACACACCATACTTGGCAAGCAGAGTGTCTAACAGTTTTTCTCCGAAATGAGTTCCTCGATCACTTATCACGGTTCTGGGTACACCAAAACGCGGAAAGATGATCTTTTTAAATAGTCGTTGTAACAACCCGTAATTTGAAAGACCGAAATTATATTTGAAAAATAATAAATTTAATTTATTTTAATTTATTAAGATTTATTTGAATTTATGATAATTTAATATGATTATTTTGAATTTATTCGGAATTAAAGAGAAGGTTTTACGGTTTAACCCCGAACGTCATTTAACTATTCCCGAGTCAATTTAAGTCCCGAAACCCGACTCTTGCATGAGTCACACGCCCCATGTCACCTTTTTCCACTCATATTAGATCTTTTAATTAATTTGATTAAACTAATACAAATATCTAGGATATTTGTAACTTTATCGATCTGTCAACTTAAAATTAATCGCTTAAAAACAGACCCGACTTCTGCTCATTTCACACGCCTATTCCACCTCCTCTTAGGATTAGATATTTTCTTTCTTTTGATTAAACTAACATAATATCTAATAATATCTAGATATTTAATTAAACTAACTTAATATCTAATAATATCTAAACAATTACCATAATATATTTATAAAAACCGAGTCAATCCCGTAACAACAATTTCAAAACCCGACTCCATTAATCCCCTATATGTACACGGCACACACTCCCCTCTTACTCACTACTTATCTTTTCATTTTACATTAAATCAACATAATATCTAATTAATACCTTCTTTAATATAATCATAATCGTTCTTCGTGCTCTTGATCGTTCTTGAGCGTTCTTGAGCAAAATCGTCACAAAACCTTCGTTACTTGGCCAAATCCGTCCTAACTTATATTTCTAGAGTCTCCTCTCCGCTCTTCATCTCCATGTACGTTTTATTTTCAATTCCGACAAAATTGTTTTCAACACTTTAATTGTTGAAATCAAGTTTTAATTCTAATAATGTTATTTTTGTCATTTCTTATAGGAGAAGATTATGAAGACGAGTTTGGTGACTCGTATATTTTAGAAGAAGATTAGTAGACGGGTTTTTAGTTCTTATTTTGGTGCTACTTGATTTTGTGCTAGCTAAGGTAACGATTCCGAGTTACTCGACGAATTAATGTTACATACTTTTGTTTTAGTTTATGTTATTGTTATTTACGGTTTTTAAGTAGTAACATGTTAGGTTGTTATTATTATTATGTTGTATGAGTTTTATCATATTTAATGTTCTTGACATGTTGGATGATTTATTCAAAATCATAATTTTTGTATGAATAATGGATGAATTCGTTGTTAAAATGGATGGTTGTTAATTAAAATATGTTAAAAAATAATTTGGATTGTTGCTTGGTGGTGGCCGTGTATAGTGGCTGGAAAACCGACCCAAACCAGGCCGGTTCAGGCCGGTTCAGGCCCGGTCCAGGTCCGGTCTGGGTTGGTCCGTGAGTTGGCTTTTGGGTTGTGTCGATACTTGATTGTTTTGTTGTTGTTTTGACGGGTTTTAAATATGTTAAGCATGCGGGAAATATTAAGAAACGATTTTTAGAAATGTCGACCAAAACAGGCCCAAACCAGCCCGTGGGCCCGGTTCAGACCCGGTTTAGTTTCGGCCCAAAACAAGCCGTGAGTCCTCCTTATGGGCTTGTGACGGTTTTTGAGTTTATTGTTATTATTATATCTTGTTTTGTAATATTTAGCAACTGGGAAATTTTAATAAGTAAATTATTTAATTAAACGGTTTTTCATAATATTATTATTTCTCACATGTTAGAAATTATAGCATGAGATTGTAGTTTAATTTGATATCCTTTAAGTCAAGCGGGTTTCGTAAGAATTAATAATTCACATGTTAGAAATTAGAATAAAATAGCATGAAATGAATATGATGTTCTTATGTTCAAGACTAAATGGCTAAGACTCTGTTTCTAGCCGGTTTGACCAAACGGGTTTGGTCAAACTAAGATCTAGTCAGCCCCGTTTTGACTGATGACCCGTCGCGGGACTCGGGTCGGGGATTTGTCTTCAGGTAAAGTTTTATTTAATGAAATGAATGAATAAGCCTTAGTAGATATGAGGCGATATGATATTTGAATATGGATATATTGAATTAGTCACATGATAGGAAGTTTTCCCGTGACCTATTTAATTGTATGATATATGTCGTGTTGACTAAGTACCCATAGAGAATTATGAGTATATGGCGTCTTGACCATTCTAATTCTAAATGAGTATCTTGGACCATGACATTGATAGGCCCGTACTATCTTTAACGCGTATATAGTTCATGGTTAATAGCTTTTGTGTCACTGGCTTGGGCCTTTTGATACCAAGCCGGGGGCATGGCATCCTAAGAGTTCCGCTTTGGGAAGGGAGCCAGCTTAAGTACTAGCCATCTCTGCTTAGAGGGTCGCCTAGTAGAGTTTCTCATGTACGGTTATGTCATGGGACGAGGAATGGGTTAGCTGTTGTCGCTAGGTTTGATCAGTCTAGGACTAGGATGTTTTCCTACCTTGTGGTATAGCCTCGAGTTACAGAAGTAGACTATCGCCGTACTAAGAACTTATGCCTGTTTGTAGACGTATTGGTCTTTCATGTTTGATGATTCTATGAATCTTAGAAGGTGAGATGCAAGCCGGCTAAGGTTGATAGAGTTTTGATTACCGGTTGTTAACTGATTCACATGATAGTTTGTATGATTAGGGTTGAGTTGTATCCAGGCCATGTTTTAAATGTAACCTCTGAGCTGAAATACTATCTTCCCTACCTCGTGGTATAGGTTGTTAACCGATTCACATGATAGCTTGCATGAGTAGCTTATCCTTCATATGCTAGGTTATATGTTAGTTATTTGTTTCATAACATGAAAAGCATATCGTATATGTTAAGGTTTTGTATTTTCCATATACATCTCTTTTATGTTGGACCTTGGACCTATATTCGGTTCTTAGGATTGTATTATATTATACACTCTTTTATTTCCGTATTTATACGGGAGATATGTCTCCCGTTTTGGATACTTCTTATGTATAATATTATTTCCTTTTTGTTATGAACCTTTTTCGTTAAGACACCTTTGTTATGATGAATATATTTTAATGGTAGGTTCCGGTTTTAAAATTTACCGATTTTCACTAAAGTGAACCTATTAAAAACGTATTCTCATCTTTTATTTATTTAAATTACTTGTTTATCTTTCCGCAAATTCGAGGGTGTCACAGTTGGTATCAGAGCGATTTCGCTCCCGACGCACGTTTGTGTACCCTAGTATAAATTACTTGACCTTAATAAAATAATAAACTTGTGAGATAGAATGGTAGGATGGGTAGATTAGGATTTATGTTGTAGTCTCTTTGTGCTTGCTAAATGATAAGTACTAATCTGTGTTTTTTTTTGCAAGATGCCTCCGAGAGTTGACAACGCGATCCTAGAAGCTCTTACTCTTATTATACAGAATCAGCAAAATCAACAAAATCAACAGTCGAATCCTATTCCTAATCCTCCTCACGACCATGAGAGACACGGAAGTTATACATGGGTTGCTTCACACTGTCTAGGAGCAAAGCCAAAACCTATGGTGGTGAAGTGGATCCCATCGAGCTTTCGGAATGGATACGGGAAATGGAGAAGAACTTTTCTCTATATGATGTTCTTGAAACGGATAACGTCCGTCTTGCTTCCCACTTCTTAGTGAAGGAAGCTGATCAGTGGTGGTCACTTACTGGCCCTACTTCTAAGTTGGAACCTGGTTTTGGTTGGACTCGTTTCCGTGAGCTATTAGAGACGAGGTTCTACCCTGATGAATTGAGGCAGCAGAAACTGAAGGAATTCATGGACTTCAAACAGGGAAGTCTCTCAGTTCAGGTGTTCACGACCAAATTCAACGAGTTGGCTCATTATGCCACTCGGCTTATTAAAAGGGAGGAAGACAAGGCATTCTTTTACCTGGGAAAACTTTCTCTTCGGGTGAAGGACAAGATCAGTAGGGGTGCTACTTCCTTTGTCTCTATCTACAACGATGCTATATGGGCAGAGAGTTCAATTCGCGAGATTGCCGACGAGGCTCGTATCTCGTATGTGTTGGAGTAGGTGTCCTCCACAATAGTGCGCCACATAATAAATCTTATTATGGAATATAATTGGGATAATTATTGACTATATATATGATTAGTCAGTTGATTAATGTAAATCAATAACGGTTGGCTAACTAGAGTTTGACGTCATTGTCGTATGACGGCGGTGATCAACTGATCCCTTTCGGTCACACCTAAAGGATGAAATCCAAATAGTAACTAATTATTTGTATACGATACAGTAAATTAGTACATTACATATATTCGATATGTACGAGAGTTAATTGTTAGAAATTGAGTTAAGAACTCAAATTCGATTAAGTTTATTTTTCAATTATGCGATAATTGACTAATAAATTTATATCTTATTTGAATACGATTAAATAAGATTTAACTTAGTAATTAATCGTTAAATTACTAAATTAGTTGAGGTTTTGAGATAGAGGTAATTAGTTAATTATATTTACAAGGAGTTGTAAAATAAATTAACTACGCATTGTGGGACCCATTATATATTGATATAATGGTAAACTATTACTTAAAATGTTAAGTACATATTTTTTATATTGAGTCATATAATTGTTATATATCAAATTACACCTTAATTATACAAGATAATTAACATATGATCATAAGTATTGGTGAGAGACAAATATCCAAAAAATAAAAGGACCCAAAACAGGCCATAACGGGACCGGTTTAGGTAAGGAGTTAAATTGGTGTGATGATTTTGTTCTTATTTTTACTCTTTAGTTACTTTTTGAAAGTGACATAACAAGTAGTAAACAATCATCATATTTTCTACAACACTCCACTCAAATGCATGTGATCAAATTGAACAAAATAAGAGTCCAATTTTGGACTATGTCATCCGGCCAAAGTGCCTTATTATGAACAATTGTTGTTCATTTTTGACTTACTTCATTTTGTGCATTTGTCATACTTCTTTCTAAAATACTTCCTCTCACTAAAACTCTCAAATACTAATATTTACTAAGTATTACTAGTGTAGTAATATAGTCATAATATTAGTAGAATAATATCTATCTTATTATCTAGTTAATAATAAGGGTAGATTATTTGGGTTAATCTTGGTGCAACTTAGAGGAGCTCTTCTACTTTGGAGATAGTTTGTGTTCATCCATATTTATAGCTCAAGAACAACAAGAAGGAGTT
This sequence comes from Heliosperma pusillum, assembly GCA_022085475.1. Classification (NCBI taxonomy): domain Eukaryota; kingdom Viridiplantae; phylum Streptophyta; class Magnoliopsida; order Caryophyllales; family Caryophyllaceae; genus Heliosperma; species Heliosperma pusillum. The sequence goes on along the minus strand of JAIUZE010045617.1, from coordinate 1,983 downwards.
CTTGTTGTGCCCATATAATTTCCATATCAATGTGAGGAAATTTCTTCTTTTATGTAAATGTCTTTATATTTGCATGCATGTTACATAGATCATTATAAACTAAATTAAAAAGTAATTTGGTAATTAATTAGAGGAGTCTAATTAAGGGCTATGGACTTTCAATTGGTATCAGAGCTAGCTTGTAGCATGCATGTTCATTTTGGACATTTTTATTAAAGTTATAAGATAACTAATAAATCAAAGATTTTGAGTTAAAATACGATTCTGACAAAAATATTTGGTGCATGTATACCTACTGACCTCAAAATGTTTGTGGTTAAATTTCGTGATTTTAGGGATTAATTTGCTGTTTATTTTGATTTTTGGCGTTTAAACCGAGTTAACATGCATTTTATGAGTTAAAAGTTAACTAAAAATAGTTGCATGTTGATTCTGGACATGAAATTTTAATATGATCTCACATGCATGTCTTACATATTTTATGTAAAATTTCGTGACTTTTACTTATGTATTGCATGTTTATTGATTTTTATACGATAAAAGTCGATAATATGAGATTATAATGTTCATAAAATTGAAACGTCCATTTTTGGTCTTGAAATTTTTTTTACATTTTACATTCTGATGTAGATACTCTTGGTGAAATTTCATAATTTGTTTCACTGTTTTACTATGTCTAATGTTTTTATTTGATAAAACCATTAAATACAAAGCTATTTGTTCATAAAATTAATTTAAATTTTTTGAGCAAATATTTTTTATTTTTATAGTTCCTGGAATTGTTCCAGAATGTACAAAAATTTTTTGGTTTCAAATTTTATGATGTTTATATTTTATTTTTGTTTTATTTCATAATCGTTATGATTAAACCGTAATATTTAGCAAATGAAATCAAATCGATCTAATTAATGACCAACAAAATTAGTAGTGACTAATTTTGGGTTCTAAATCAGTTTAGTTAATTAGTTTGAATTTAAATGCGATTTAAATGTTGATATTGTTTTTTTTAATGGTTAAAAATCAATGAATCCCGGAAGAAATCGAGCTACAATGAGCATGAATTGAACTTAGGACGATTTTGGCATGAATTTTGCAGCAATTTATTTTATTTATGTTTGAATGAATGAATGTCATTTATTTAATAATTTATGCAAATTTTGTACCTAGTATGACCTACTTAATTTTTATCGTTATTACCCGTAATGTAAGGGAATAACGTTTTTGGTTGTAATTTTATTGCGATCTCGTATCGCCGGTTTGTATAATTTAATAATTTTATTTTATAGTATAAATGTATAATAGGAATTTGTATATTTGTACATTTGTGATTATTTTTATGAAGACCGGTGGCTCCCTTAAGACGGTGCCATTTTGAAAGGTGTTCCAAGTCAAGAGGCAAGGGACCAAGGAGTTGGTTTCCGAATTTGTAACTATCTAGTTAATTTTGATTAGCTAGGTGGCCATACTAGGATTTTATTGTTGCTTGATTGCTTGCTTTATTTTCGCTCATGCCAAAATCGTCACACATGCATTTTATTTACCGTTATTGTCAATTCAACGTTATTCACACTTCACCGACTTAGTTCGCTTATAGGGAATTAATAACAAAATTGACAAGACCTCTCACATAACTTAAAAAAATTTAGGATTAGCCTCACCAATTAGTAGTAACACCTATGAACCCCGTGTTAATTTAGGGGCTACCACGCTCGTGGGTCCCTTTTTTACCTAGGTAAGTAGGGTGATGCGATCAGAAGCCAAAATTGGATTGAACTCAACGAGATAAGCGTTATCTTGGGACTAGGAGATGGATTTAGTTGAAATCCGTCAACCAAGAGTTCTAAGTGTAGAATTAGTCAAGTATTGACTTACCATTTTTAGATAAAGGTAGCATGCGATGACTATTTTTGTCTAAAGATGGGTCTTGGAATCACTTATGTAATTTCGTGAGGGTCATTATATGAGTGACTTGTTTAAAATTGT
>JAIUZE010045615.1:0-18348 GCA_022085475.1 Heliosperma pusillum | reverse complement strand
TGAAAGGAGGCCGATGGGCATCTACTGGGTCATGGTGATCTGCATTATACAGTGTAAGTTGGGTCAACAGGAATTGTCCACCCACGTTGGGTATTAACATCTTCGGGCCACTCGAGGAGTAGTGACTGGAAATGCGTGGCAACGCTCGGAAGAGATCTATGGTAGATTTTCCGGTCAGACAGTTACTCTCCAGATCGAGAAAACCACTCAATTTATTTTTCCAATCGCAAGTGCGACCTGAAAGACACCTTGCGATGAGTGGGAGGATGTGACGCTAAAGTGACAAGAGAATTGGTAGCACACAACTTGTCGAGACAAGTGGGAGATATTATGGGAGTAGGAGTCCTCCGCAATAATGTGACTACATGCACAACTTGTATCGGACAAGTGGGAGATTGTTGGAGCAAGTGTCCTCCACAATAGTGCATTTATATTATAAATCTCATTTTGGAATATTAGTGGGATGACTAGTATTTTTATACTCCACGTCAGTTGATTAACGTAAATCGATAACGGTCAGCTGACTAGAGTTAGACGTTATTGTCGTATGACGGCGGTACTCAACTGACCCCTTTCGGTCACACCTATAGGATGAGACCCAAACAGAAATCTAATTATTTGTATACGATACATATTAATTAGTACTTTATATATATATTCGATATATGTTTAGTTACGAGAGTTATTTATTGGAAATTGAGTTACGAACTCATTCCTGATAAGTTTATTAGTCAATTATACGATAATTGACTGAATAAATTTTACGTCTTATTTTAATACGATTAAATAAGATTTAATTTAATGATTAATAGTTAACTCATTAAATTAGTTGAGGTTATGCATATACTTTGAGGTAGAGGTGATTAGTTAATTATATTTACAAGGAGTTGTAAAATAAACTAACTAGGCATTATGGGACTCATTATATATTGATATAATGATAAAAATATCACTTAAAAGTTAAGTATATATTATTTATTAATTTGAGTCATGTAATTGTTATATGATCAAATTAACCCTTAATTATACAAGATAATTAAGCATATGATTATAAGTATTTGTGGGACAAATATCAAAAATCAAAATGGACCACATGACACTAGTGGGTGCCGAAAATTGGTAGTGTACAACATGATGATTGTGGTTTCTTGTATTACACTACATCTTGTGATCATGTCATGTTTATGACACATGATCATAGTCTTATTCACTACTACACTCAAAGTAATTGCATGGGATTATTTTAAGCAAAATAAGAGCCCACATAGGCTTGCCTTGGCCGGACCATAGTGTCCTTAAAAGGACAACTTTGTTGTTCATTTTTGCTTGCTTGTTCATTCTTGTTTTGAATGCTTATCTCACTAAAATCCTCTTCTCTCTAAAAACCTCTCAAATACTAATATTTCCTATTACTAGAGTAGTAATAAAATCTAATATTAGTTCATCATATCACTTGTGTTTTCTAGTCAAAAACTAAGTGATTTGTTTGGGTTTTCTCTTGGGTGCTTATTAAAGGAGGTCTTCTACTTTGAAGATTACAAGGAGGATCATCTATTTCTTTATAGCACAAGATCAACAAGAAAGGTGTTTCTTGTTGTGCCCATATAACCGAAATTTCCCAATGTAAGGAAATTTCTTCTTACTTTTTATTATGCATTTTAATTTGCATGCATGTTACATAGACCTTTATTAAACACTAAATTAACAAGTAATTTAGTAACTAATTAGAGGAGTCTAATTAGGGTCTACGAACTTTCATATCTCCCTCGATACATCCGAGGTAACAATCAGGTTGAGAACTAATTCTACCTGACCTTCTAGGGACAATAACCGTTTCAGATGAGGAGGGAACGTTTTCCTCCATTTCATTTTCGGTTTGTGGCTCTCGAACTTCATCAAGTTCGAATTTTCTCCCACTCTGCCTTTTAGAAACGAAATCGCTTTCTAGAAAGACAGCATCACGAGACACAAACACTTTGTCCTCATGACGGTTGTAGAAGTAATATACACGAGTCTCCTTAGGGTATCCTACAAAATAACATTTGTCGGATCTGGGTGCGAGCTTGTCATTAGACTTCTCATGAACAAACGCCTCGCAACCCCAAATTTTCATAAACGACAAATAAGGAACCTTTCCTTTCCATATCTCATATGGAGTTTTAGTGGCTGCTTTAGTCGGGCTACGATTTAGTGAAAATATTGCGGTTAAGATGGCAAATCCCCAAAACGAGTCAGGAAGCTCTGTAAGACTCATCATCGACCGAACCATATCTAATAAAGTTCGGGTTCTCCTTTCAGACACACCATTTAATTGAGGTGTTCCAGGAGGAGTCCATTGTGATACTATTCCACAATCTTTTAGGTGTGAATCAAATTCATAATTTAGATATTCACCACCACGATCGGATCGTAGGGTTTTTATCTTCTTATTCAATTGGTTTTCCACTTCATGTTGAAACTCTTTGAACTTTTCAAAGGCTTCACTCTTATGCCTCATTAAGTAGACGTATCCATATCTACTTAAATCGTCGGTAAAAGTAATGAAGTACTTGTAACCACCTCTAGCTTGGTGAGGCATTGGGCCACATACGTCGGTATGTACAAGGCCTAATACTTCACTTGCTCGTGTCCCTTTTCCCGTAAAAGGAGCACGAGTCATCTTGCCCAAAAGACAAGATTCGCATTCACCATAAGATTCATAATCAAATGGTTTGAGAAGTTTCGTTGAAACAAGTCTCTTTATGCGTCGTTCGTTTATATGACCTAAACGACAATGCCAAAGGTATGATTGATTAGGTGCACCTAATTTGAGCTTCTTGCTTTCGATATGATATATTTCATTAACATTATCAAGAACATAAATGCCTCCAATAGAGATGGCTTTACCATAAAACACATCATTAAAAGAAAACGAACAACTATTGTTCTTGATTACAAAAGAGAAACCCTCCGCATCAAGTACGGAAATGGAGATAAGGTTCTTAGTCAAGGAGGGTACAAAATAACAATTATTTAAATACAACTCAAGACCACTAGCTAAGGTTAGTACATAAGTTCCTACGGAGACGGCGGCAACTCTTGCTCCATTCCCCATTCGTAGGTCCACATCACCCTTGGCTAGTGCTCGCACGTCCTTCAGCCCTTGCAAGTGATTACAAAGGTGAGAACCACATCCAGTATCAAATACCCAAGTGGAAGTGCAAGCATAGTTAATATCTATCATATAGAGAGAAGAGAGGATTATACCTGACGCTGTCACACATCCGTCCTTCTTATCCTTCAAATACTTGGGACAATTGCGTTTCCAATGTCCCTTGCCTTTACAATAAAAGCATTCGGCTTCGGCGTGCTTCTTACCCTTAGCCTTGGCATTGCTATACATAATAGCTTTGCCCTTTCCTTTTCCTTGCTTCTTAAATTGGGCCTTGGCTTTTCCCTTCCCCTTTTGAACCCCTAGCTTCAAGTTCTTCAATCTCATTGTAAGAACATCCTTTTGCTCACTCCCACTTGCTTCCATATCCCTTTCGACTGGGGTAAGGAGAGCATGGAGCTCGTGAAAGCTCTTATCCATGCCATGCATGTTATAGTTTGCCCTAGCTTGGGCAAACTTGGGAGGAAGTGAGTGAAGGATACAGCCAACCGCTAGCTTCTTAGGAAATTTGACCCCTAGACGATCTAGAGTGTCAACATGTTCCACCATCTTAAGCACATGTGGGCCAACCTTTTGGCCCTTCTCTAGCTTGGCTTCAAAAAGCCGAGTCATAGCATTGTATTGGCGAATCTCGGGTGATTGAGAAAAAGCCAATGTCACCCTAGAGAATATCTCCTATGCTCCAAGGGTGATGTATTGTTGCTTAAGGCTTGAGGACATCGACCAAATCAAGACCATCTTGACGTCGTTTGCTACCTTAAGGTATTCCTCATAGGCGGCTTTGGCCGCATTCGTGGCTCTTGGGCCGGGTTCATTGGGAGGTGCCTCGGTCAAGTAGCGCAAAACGTTATCCGATAACGCCGCACTCTTGATCGTTTGCTCCCACTCGACGAAATTAGTTCCATCGTCTTTTAAGATGCATTTGTCCATAACGGACCTTAGCCATGAGTCTGTTCCTAGTTGAACGGTGTTGTTATTGTTTGCCATTGCGAATTATGAATAACTACAACAAAATTAGGAAATATTAACATTCATTGTTTTAATCAATTTTACTTGTATAACCAATTTAAACAAGTCACTCATATAATGACCCCTCACGAAATTATATAAGCGATTCCGAGACCCGCATTTTAGACAAAAGAACATGTTATGCACCTTTTATGTAAAAGACGGTAAGTCAACTTTTGACTAATTCTACTCCTAGAACTCTCGGTCGACGGATTTCAACTAAACCCATCTCCTAGTCCCAAGATAACGCTTATCTTGTTGAGTCCAACCCCATTTAGGCGTGTGATCGTATCACCCTACTTACCCGAGGTAAAAAGGTCCACGTTGTGGTTGTCCTAATGAACACGGGGTTCATAGGTGCTTCAATTGGTAAGGCTAAATCTCAATTCCTTGTTAAGTTATGTGAGAGGTCTTGCCAATTTTAGTTATTAATTCCCTATAAGTGAACTAAGTCGGTGAATTTTGAATAACGTTGAATTGACAATCGATAAATAAAATGCATGTTGGTGATTTTGGCATGTGCGGAAAAATAAAGCAAGCAATCAAATTAAATCCTAGTATGGCCACCTAGCTAATCTAATTAACTAGATGATTACAAATCGGAAACCAACTCCTTGGTCCCTTGCCTCTTCATGGAACGCCTTCCAATATGGCACCGTCTTTTGGAACACCGACTTTGGGAATCACCGTCTTCACAATAAATAATTACAAAAATACAAATGAATACATAGCAAATTCCTATTATACATTTGATCTATAAAATGAAATTATTAATTATTACAAAACGGCGATACGAAATCGCAATAAATTACAACCAATCGGTATTCCCTTACATTACGGGTAATACCGATTAAAAATAATCTAGGCCATACTAGGTACAACTTGCAATAAAGTAAATAAATGACATTCATTCATTCAACAACATAAATAAAAATGCTGTAAAATCATGCCAAAATCACCCTCAACACTTGTCATGTTCATTCTAGCTCGGTTTTTACGAATTTTATCGATTTTATCTACTAAAAATCAATAATCAACACTTAAATCGTATTTAAGCTCAAACTAATTATCTAAACTGATTTAGAACTCAAAATTAGTCCCCACTAATTTCACTTGTATTTAATTAGTTTGAATTGATCGCATTTGCTATTTAAAGAGGTTTAATCATAACTTTTATGAATTAAACCCAAAATAAAATGAAAAATCATTAAAATTGAAACAAAAATATTTGTACATACTGGAACACTTCCAGGAACCTCAAGAAAAAAAAACATTTGCCCAAAAAATTTGAAATGATTTTATGAACAAATAGCTTTATAAGAATCGGTTTTTATCAAATAAAAACCAACTAAAATAGTAAAATGATGAAACAAATTATCAAATTTTACCAGGATGATATAAATAATATTCTAAAATGTACAAAACATTATCAACTCCAGAAAGTCACGTTTCAGTTTTAAGAACAAAATAACTCCTTTAAATCGATTTTTATCCAATAAAAATCAATAACCATGCAATACATGACGAAATGTCACGAAAATTTACATACAATATGTACAACATGCATGTGAGAACATATTAAAAATTTGAGGCCAGATTCAACATGCAACTATTTTTAGATAACTTTTAACATAAAACCGCATGTTAACTCGGTTTTAAAGGCCATAAATCATAATAAATAGCAAAATAATTCGTAAATTCACCAAATTTGACCACAAACATTTTGAAGTCAGTAGGTATGCATGCAAATCAGAAAATTTCGTGAAAACCATTTTTAACATAAATTTTCGATTTTTACTCAAGTTATCGTATAACCCGATTTTAATGCTTAAAATCAACATGCATGCTACAAGCTAGTCCCAACTCCACGCATTGGCTTGAGGCCATGCAATCCGAAATGGATTCTATGTACGAAAATCAAGTATGGGACTTGGTAGACTTACCTGAGAAGGTGCGACCTCTTCAGTGCAAGTGGATCTACAAGATCAAGAATGGCATAGATGGACATATTGATGTCTACAAAGCTAGATTGGTGGCAAAAGGCTTCACTCAAGTTCATGGTTTACACTATGACGAAACTTTTGCCCCAGTCGCTATGCTTCGATCCATTAGGATTCTCTTAGCGGTTGCCGCATTTTATAACTATGAAATTTGGCAAATGGATGTCAAAAACGCCTTCTTGAATGGGATTCTAGAAGAGGAAGTGTACATGACACAACCTGAAGGTTTTGAGGATAAATCCAACCCTAAGAAGGTATGCAAACTTAAGAGATCCATTTATGGTCTTAAGCAAGCATCAAGGAGTTGGAATCATCGCTTCGATCATGTAATTAAACAAAATGGATTCACTCGAAGTGTCGAGGAACCATGTTTATACATGAAGTTTAGTGGGAGCAAAGTTACTTTCCTTATCTTGTATGTGGATGACATACTTCTCATTGGGAATGACATACCAATGCTTACTTCTACCAAGGAGTGGCTTGGGAAACATTTCCAGATGAAGGATTTGGGAGAGGCACAACGCATTTTGGGTATCCGGATCTATAGAGATAGATCCAAGAGGATACTAGCATTAAGTCAAGAAGCTTATATAGATAAGATTCTTGATCGGTTCAAAATGAAAGACTCTAAGAGAGGCTTTCTTCCAATAGGTCATGGTATCACTCTGAGTAAATCCCAGAGTCCTACCGTCACCGAGGAGATTGAACGCATGAAGTTGATCCCTTATGCTTCAGCAGTTGGGTCAATCATGTATGCTATGATGTGCACTCGCCCTGACGTCGCCTATGCTTTGAGCATGACGAGTCGTTATCAAGCCAATCCAGGTGAGAGTCACTGGATAGCCGTAAAGAACATCCTTAAGTACTTACGAAGGACTAAAGATTCGTTCTTGGTGTTTGGAGGAGAGACTGAGTTGCGTGTAAAGGGTTACACGGACGCTAGTTTCCAAACTGATAGGGATGATTTAAAATCCCAATCCGGCTATGTCTTTATGTTGAATGGAGGAGCCGTTTGCTGGAAGAGCTTCAAGCAAAGCGTGACTGCGGATTCTACAACAGAAGCTGAGTACCTCGCGGCATCAGAGGCTGCAAAGGAAGCTGTGTGGATTCGGCAGTTCTTGGAAGGACTAGGAGTAGTCCCTACTGCCACAGATCCCATCACGATGTATTGTGATAACAGTGGGGCTATCTTTCAAGCAAAGGAGCCCAAGTCTAGTAACAAGTCTAGACATGTACTTAGGAAATACCATGTAATTAGAGATTACGTGGAGAGGAAGGAAATAGATGTATGTAAGGTTGGGACAGACGATAACATCGCTGATCCTCTAACCAAGCCTCTTACAAAGGCTAAACATGACAGTCATGTCGTCTCGATGGGATTAAGACGAGTTCCTGAATTCCTCTAGATTATGTGATATGTAATAATTGAATGTTGTATCAATGTTTACATATATGATAATTGCATTCATTGTTCGAGTTTTATATGAGCTCTTTTATTTAGTATTGACTAAATTTTATTACTTTGTTTTATCCGAATTGGTTATAAGAAAGGTTGAACCCAATTCAAGTGAACATGATGAACTTAGTAATTGTCCCTAGTCATTTGCATAAGGTGACGTCTCGCAATGACTAGATTGTAAGTCGATCGATGGTTGGTTCAGCACCATGGAGTCATGGAGATGACTGATCGTTTACATAGACAGACTGTAGAGACACTCTGTCGGACAGTGACCATGATAGAGTCCCTTATCAAAATTGTTGAAGCCTGGTCGTGGCGGGGATTTCTATTATATTCCTATGAGTCGATTCTTTAGACTGGCGACCATTTACCTGAGTCGGTGTATTTTCCGATTGACTTTGGTTTTTGTCCTAGGTCGTGCCGTGAAAGGAGGCCGATGGGCATCTACTGGGTCATGGTGATTTGCATTATACAGTGTAAGTTGGGTCAACAGGAATTGTCCACCCACGTTGGGTATTAACATCTTCGGGCCACTCGAGGAGTAGTGACTGGAAATGCGTGGCCACGCTCGGAAGAGATCTATGGTAGATTTTCCGGTCAGACAGTTACTCTCCAGATCGAGAAAACCACTCAATTTTATTTTTCCAATCGCAAGTGCGACCTGAAAGACACCTTGCGATGAGTGGGAGGATGTGACGCTAAAGTGACAAGAGAATTGGTAGCACACAACTTGTCGAGACAAGTGGGAGATATTGTGGGAGTAGGAGTCCTCCGCAATAGTGTGGCTACATGCACAACTTGTATCGGACAAGTGGGAGATTGTTGGAGCAAGTGTCCTCCACAATAGTGCATTTATATTATAAATCTCATTTTGGAATATTAGTGGGATGACTAGTATTTTGATACTCCACGTCAGTTGATTAACGTAAATCGATAACGGTCAGCTGACTAGAGTTAGACGTTATTGTCGTATGACGGCGGTAATCAACTGACCCCTTTCGGTCACACCTATAGGATGAGACCCAAACAGAAATCTAATTATTTGTATACGATACATATTAATTAGTACTTTATATATATATTTGATATATGTTTAGTTACGAGAGTTAATTATTGGAAATTGAGTTACGAACTCATTCCGGATAAGTTTATTAGTCAATTATACGATAATTGACTGAATAAATTTTACGTCTTATTTTAATACGATTAAATAAGATTTAATTTAATGATTAATAGTTAACTCATTAAATTAGTTGAGGTTATGCATATACTTTGAGGTAGAGGTGATTAGTTAATTATATTTACAAGGAGTTGTAAAATAAACTAACTAGGCATTGTGGGACCCATTATATATTGATATAATGATAAAATATCACTTAAAAGTTAAGTGTATATTATTTATTAATTTGAGTCATATAATTGTTATATGATCAAATTAACCCTTAATTATACAAGATAATTAAACATATGATTATAAGTATTTGTGGGACAAATATCAAAAATCAAAATGGACCACATGACACTAGTGGGTGCCGAAAATTTGGTAGTGTACAACATGATGATTGTTGTTTCTTGTATTACACTACATCTTGTTATCATGTCATGTTTATGACACATGATCATAACCTTATTCACTACTACACTCAACAATTTGCATGGGATTATTTTAAGCAAAATAAGAGGCCACATAGGCTTGATGGCCGGACCATAGTGTCCTTAAAAGGACAACTTTGTTGTTCATTTTCACTTGCTTGTTCATTCTTATTTTGTGCTTATCTCACTAAAATCCTCATCTCTATAAAACCTCTCAAATACTAATATTTCCTATTACTAGAGTAGTAATAAAATCTAATATTAGTTCATCTTATCACTTGTGTTTTCTAGTCAAAAACTAAGTGATTAGTTTGGGTTTTCTCTTGGGTGCTTCTTAAAGGAGGTCTTCTATTTTGAAGATTACAAGGAGGATCATCTATTTCTTTATAGCACAAGATCAACAAGAAAGGTGTTTCTTGTTGTGCCCATATAACCGAAATTTCCCAATGTAAGGAAATTTCTTCTTACTTTTTATTATGCATTTTAATTTGCATGCATGTTACATAGATCTTTATTAAACACTAAATTAACAAGTAATTTAGTAACTAATTAGAGGAGTCTAATTAGGGTCTATGAACTTTCATGTGGTATCAGAGCTAGCTTGTAGCATGCATGTTGATTTTAAGCATTAAAATCGGGTTATACGATAACTTGAGTAAAAATCGAAAATTTATGTTAAAAATGGTTTTCACGAAATTTTCTGATTTGCATGCATACCTACTGACCTCAAAATGTTTGTGGTCAAATTTGGTGAATTTACGAATTATTTTGCTATTTATTATGATTTATGGCCTTTAAAACCGAGTTAACATGCGGTTTTATGTTAAAAGTTAACTAAAAATAGTTGCATGTTGAATCTGGCCTCAAATTTTTAATATGTTCTCACATGCATGTTGTACATATTGTATGTAAATTTTCGTGACATTTCGTCATGTATTGCATGGTTATTGATTTTTATTGGATAAAAATCGATTTAAAGGAGTTATTTTGTTCTTAAAATTGAAACGTGACTTTCTGGAGTTGATAATGTTTTGTACATTTTATAATATTATTTATATCATCCTGGTAAAATTTGATAATTTGTTTCATCATTTTACTATTTTAGTTGGTTTTTATTTGATAAAAACCGATTCTTATAAAGCTATTTGTTCATAAAATCATTTCAAATTTTTTGGGCAAATGTTTTTTGTTCTTGAGGTTCCTGGAAGTGTTCCAGTATGTACAAATATTTTTGTTTCAATTTTAATGATTTTTATTTTATTTTGGGTTTAATTCATAAAAGTTATGATTAAACCTCTTTAAATAGCAAATGCGATCAATTCAAACTAATTAAATACAAGTGAAATTAGTGGGGACTAATTTTGAGTTCTAAATCAGTTTAGATAATTAGTTTGAGCTTAAATACGATTTAAGTGTTGATTATTGATTTTTAGTAGATAAAATCGATAAAATTCGTAAAAACCGAGCTAGAATGAACATGACAAGTGTTGAGGGTGATTTTGGCATGATTTTACAGCATTTTTATTTATGTTGTTGAATGAATGAATGTCATTTATTTATTTTATTGCAAGTTGTACCTAGTATGGCCTAGATTATTTTTAATCGGTATTACCCGTAATGTAAGGGAATACCGAATTGGTTGTAATTTATTGCGATTTCGTATCGCCGTTTTGTAATAATTAATAATTTCATTTTATAGATCAAATGTATAATAGGAATTTGCTATGTATTCATTTGTATTTTTGTAATTATTTATTGTGAAGACGGTGATTCCCAAAGTCGGTGTTCCAAAAGACGGTGCCATATTGGAAAGCGTTCCATGAAGAGGCAAGGGACCAAGGAGTTGGTTTCCGATTTGTAATCATCTAGTTAATTAGATTAGCTAGGTGGCCATACTAGGATTTAATTTGATTGCTTGCTTTATTTTTCCGCACATGCCAAAATCACCAACATGCATTTTATTTATCGATTGTCAATTCAACGTTATTCAAAATTCACCGACTTAGTTCACTTATAGGGAATTAATAACTAAAATTGGCAAGACCTCTCACATAACTTAAAAAGGAATTGAGATTTAGCCTTACCAATTGAAGCACCTATGAACCCCGTGTTCATTAGGACAACCACAACGTGGACCTTTTTACCTCGGGTAAGTAGGGTGATACGATCACACGCCTAAATTGGGTTGGACTCAACAAGATAAGCGTTATCTTGGGACTAGGAGATGGGTTTAGTTGAAATCCGTCGACCGAGAGTTCTAGGAGTAGAATTAGTCAAAAGTTGACTTACCGTCTTTTACATAAAAGTTGCATAACATGTTCTTTTGTCTAAAATGCGGGTCTCGGAATCGCTTATATAATTTCGTGAGGGGTCATTATATGAGTGACTTGTTTAAATTGGTTATACAAGTAAAATTGATTAAAACAATGAATGTTAATATTTCCTAATTTTGTTGTAGTTATTCATAATTCGCAATGGCAAACAATAACAACACCGTTCAACTAGGAAAAGACTCATGGCTAAGGTCCGTTATGGACAAATGCATCTTAAAAGACGATGGAACTAATTTCGTCGAGTGGGAGCAAACGATCAAGAGTGCGGCGTTATCGGATAACGTTTTGCGCTACTTGACCGAGGCACCTCCAAATGAACCCGGCCCAAGGGCCACTAATGCGGCCAAAGCCGCCTATGAGGAATACCTTAAGGTAGCAAACGACGTCAAGATGGTCTTGATTTGGTCGATGTCCTCAACCCTTAAGCAACAATACATCACCCTTGGAGCATATGAGATATTCTCTAGGGTGACGTTGGCTTTTTCTCAATCACCCGAGATTCGCCAATACAATGCTATGACTCGGCTTTTTGAAGCCAAGCTAGAGAAGGGCCAAAAGGTTGGCCCACATGTGCTTAAGATGGTGGAACATGTTGACACTCTAGATCGTCTAGGGGTCAAAATTCCTAAGAAGCTAGCGGTTGGCCGCATCCTTCACTCACTTCCTCCCAAGTTTGCCCAAGCTAGGGCAAACTATAACATGCATGGCATGGATAAGAGCTTTCACGAGCTCCATGCTCTCCTTACCCAAGTCGAACGGGATATGGAAGCAAGTGGGAGTGAGCAAAGGGATGTTCTTTCAATGAGATTGAAGAACTTAAAGCTAGGGGTTCAAAAGGGGAAGGGAAAAGCCAAGGCCCAATTTAAGAAGCAAGGAAAGGGAAAGGGCAAAGCTATAATGTATAGTAATGCCAAGGCTAAGGGTAAGAAGCACGCCGAAGCCGAATGCTTTTATTGTAAAGGCAAGGGACATTGGAAACGCAATTGTCCCAAGTATTTGAAGGATAAGAAGGACGGATGTGTGACACCGTCAGGTATAATCCTCTCTTCTCTCTATATGATAGATATTAACTATGCTTGCACTTCCACTTGGGTATTTGATACTGGATGTGGTTCTCACCTTTGTAATCACTTGCAGGGGCTGAAGGACGTGCGAGCACTAGCCAAGGGTGATGTGGACCTACGAATGGGGAATGGAGCAAGAGTTGCCGCCGTCTCCGTAGGAACTTATGTATTAACCTTAGCTAGTGGTCTTGAGTTGTATTTAAATAATTGTTATTTTGTACCCTCCTTGACTAAGAACATTATCTCCATTTCCGTACTTGATGCGGAGGGTTTCTCTTTTGTAATCAAGAACAATAGTTGTTCGTTTTCTTTTAATGATGTGTTTTATGGTAAAGCCATCTCTATTGGAGGCATTTATGTTCTTGATAATGTTAATGAAATATATCATATCGAAAGCAAGAAGCTCAAATTAGGTGAACCTAATCAATCATACCTTTGGCATTGTCGTTTAGGTCATATAAACGAACGACGCATAAAGAGACTTGTTTCAACGAAACTTCTCAAACCATTTGATTATGAATCTTATGGTGAATGCGAATCTTGTCTTTTGGGCAAGATGACTCGTGCTCCTTTTACGGGAAAAGGGACACGAGCAAGTGAAGTATTAGGCCTTGTACATACCGACGTATGTGGCCCAATGACTCACCAAGCTAGAGGTGGTTACAAGTACTTCATTACTTTTACCGACGATTTAAGTAGATATGGATACGTCTACTTAATGAGGCATAAGAGTGAAGCCTTTGAAAAGTTCAAAGAGTTTCAACATGAAGTGGAAAACCAATTGAATAAGAAGATAAAAACCCTACGATCCGATCGTGGTGGTGAATATCTAAATTATGAATTTGATTCACACCTAAAAGATTGCGGTATAGTATCACAATGGACTCCTCCTGGAACACCTCAATTAAATGGTGTGTCTGAAAGGAGAAACCGAACTTTATTAGATATGGTTCGGTCGATGATGAGTCTTACAGAGCTTCCTGACTCGTTTTGGGGATTTGCCATCTTAACCGCAACATTTTCACTAAATCGTAGCCCGACTAAAGCGGCCAATAAAACTCCATATGAGATATGGAAAGGAAAGGTTCCTTATTTGTCGTTTATGAAAATTTGGGGTTGCGAGGCGTTTGTTCATGAGAAGTCTAATGACAAGCTCGCACCCAGATCCGACAAATGTTATTTTGTAGGATACCCTAAGGAGACTCGTGGATATTACTTCTACAACCGTCATGAGGACAAAGTGTTTGTGTCTCGTGATGCTGTCTTTCTAGAAAGCGATTTCGTTTCTAAAAGGCAGAGTGGGAGAAAATTCGAACTTGATGAAGTTCGAGAGCCACAAACCGAAAATGAAGTGGAGGAAAACGTTCCCTCCTCGTCTGAAACGGTTATTGTCCCTAGAAGGTCAGGTAGAATTAGTTCTCAACCTGATCGTTACCTCGGATGTATCGAGGGAGATGGTGATTTATTACTTTTTGAAAGTGATGAACCCACAACCTACAAGTCGGCCGTTTCTAGTCCCAACTCCACGCATTGGCTTGAGGCCATGCAATCCGAAATGGATTCTATGTACGAAAATCAAGTATGGGACTTGGTAGACTTACCTGAGAAGGTGCGACCTCTTCAGTGCAAGTGGATCTACAAGATCAAGAATGGCATAGATGGACATATTGATGTCTACAAAGCTAGATTGGTGGCAAAAGGCTTCACTCAAGTTCATGGTTTACACTATGACGAAACTTTTGCCCCAGTCGCTATGCTTCGATCCATTAGGATTCTCTTAGCGGTTGCCGCATTTTATAACTATGAAATTTGGCAAATGGATGTCAAAACCGCCTTCTTGAATGGGATTCTAGAAGAGGAAGTGTACATGACACAACCTGAAGGTTTTGAGGATAAATCCAACCCTAAGAAGGTATGCAAACTTAAGAGATCCATTTATGGTCTTAAGCAAGCATCAAGGAGTTGGAATCATCGCTTCGATCATGTAATTAAACAAAATGGATTCACTCGAAGTGTCGAGGAACCATGTTTATACATGAAGTTTAGTGGGAGCAAAGTTACTTTCCTTATCTTGTATGTGGATGACATACTTCTCATTGGGAATGACATACCAATGCTTTCTTCTACCAAGGAGTGGCTTGGGAAACATTTCCAGATGAAGGATTTGGGAGAGGCACAACGCATTTTGGGTATCCGGATCTATAGAGATAGATCCAAGAGGATACTAGCATTAAGTCAAGAAGCTTATATAGATAAGATTCTTGATCGGTTCAAAATGAAAGA
This sequence comes from Heliosperma pusillum, assembly GCA_022085475.1. Taxonomy (NCBI): domain Eukaryota; kingdom Viridiplantae; phylum Streptophyta; class Magnoliopsida; order Caryophyllales; family Caryophyllaceae; genus Heliosperma; species Heliosperma pusillum. The sequence goes on along the minus strand of JAIUZE010045615.1, from coordinate 3,457 downwards.
CTCTAAGAGAGGCTTCCTTCCAATAGGTCATGGTATCACTCTGAGTAAATCCCAGAGTCCTACTGTCACCGAGGATATTGAACGCATGAAGTTGATCCCTTATGCTTCAGCAGTTGGGTCAATCATGTATGCTATGATGTGCACTCGCCCTGACGTCGCCTATGCTTTGAGCATGACGAGTCGTTATCAAGCCAATCCAGGTGAGAGTCACTGGATAGCCGTAAAGAACATCCTTAAGTACTTACGAAGGACTAAAGATTCGTTCTTGGTGTTTGGAGGAGAGACTGAGTTGCGTGTAAAGGGTTACACGGACGCTAGTTTCCAAACTGATAGGGATGATTTAAAATCCCAATCCGGCTATGTCTTTATGTTGAATGGAGGAGCCGTTTGCTGGAAGAGCTTCAAGCAAAGCGTGACTGCGGATTCTACAACAGAAGCTGAGTACCTCGCGGCATCAGAGGCTGCAAAGGAAGCTGTGTGGATTCGGCAGTTCTTGGAAGGACTAGGAGTAGTCCCTACTGCCACAGATCCCATCACGATGTATTGTGATAACAGTGGGGCTATCTTTCAAGCAAAGGAGCCCAAGTCTAGTAACAAGTCTAGACATGTACTTAGGAAATACCATGTAATTAGAGATTACGTGGAGAGGAAGGAAATAGATGTATGTAAGGTTGGGACAGACGATAACATCGCTGATCCTCTAACCAAGCCTCTTACAAAGGCTAAACATGACAGTCATGTCGTCTCGATGGGATTAAGACGAGTTCCTGAATTCCTCTAGATTATGTGATATGTAATAATTGAATGTTGTATCAATGTTTACATATATGATAATTGCATTCATTGTTCGAGTTTTATATGAGCTATTTTATTTAGTATTGACTAAATTTTATTACTTTGTTTTGTCCGAATTGGTTATAAGAAAGGTTGAACTCAATTCAAGTGAACATGATGAACTTAGTAATCGTCCCTAGTCATTTGCATAAGGTGACGTCTCGCAATGACTAGATTGTAAGTCGATCGATGGTTGGTTCAGCACCATGGAGTCATGGAGATGACTGATCGTTTACATAGACAGACTGTAGAGACACTCTGTCGGACAGTGACCATGATAGAGTCCCTTATCAAAATTGTTGAAGCCTGGTCGTGGCGGGGATTTCTATTATATTCCTATGAGTCGATTCTTTAGACTGGCGACCATTTACCTGAGTCGGTGTATTTTCCGATTGACTTTGGTTTTTGTCCTAGGTCGTGCCGTGAAAGGAGGCCGATGGGCATCTACTGGGTCATGGTGATTTGCATTATACAGTGTAAGTTGGGTCAACAGGAATTGTCCACCCACGTTGGGTATTAACATCTTCGGGCCACTCGAGGAGTAGTGACTGGAAATGCGTGGCCACGCTCGGAAGAGATCTATGGTAGATTTTCCGGTCAGACAGTTACTCTCCAGATCGAGAAAACCACTCAATTTATTTTTCCAATCGCAAGTGCGACCTGAAAGACACCTTGCGATGAGTGGGAGGATGTGACGCAAAAGTGACAAGAGAATTGGTAGCACACAACTTGTCGAGACAAGTGGGAGATATTGTGGGAGTAGGAGTCCTCCGCAATAGTGTGGCTACATGCACAACTTGTATCGGACAAGTGGGAGATTGTTGGAGCAAGTGTCCTCCACAATAGTGCATTTATATTATAAATCTCATTTTGGAATATTAGTGGGATGACTAGTATTTTGATACTCCACGTCAGTTGATTAACGTAAATCGATAACGGTCAGCTGACTAGAGTTAGACGTTATTGTCGTATGACGGCGGTAATCAACTGACCCCTTTCGGTCACACCTATAGGATGAGACCCAAACAGAAATCTAATTATTTGTATACGATACATATTAATTAGTACTTTATATATATATTTGATATATGTTTAGTTACGAGAGTTAATTATTGGAAATTGAGTTATGAGCTCATTCCGGATAAGTTTATTAGTCAATTATACGATAATTGACTGAATAAATTTTACGTCTTATTTTAATACGATTAAATAAGATTTAATTTAATGATTAATAGTTAATTCATTAAATTAGTTGAGGTTATGCATATACTTTGAGGTAGAGATGATTAGTTAATTATATTTACAAGGAGTTGTAAAATAAACTAACTAGGCATTGTGGGACCCATTATATATTGATATAATGATAAAATATTACTTAAAAGTTAAGTGTATATTATTTATTAATTTGAGTCATATAATTGTTATATGATCAAATTAACCCTTAATTATACAAGATAATTAAACATATGATTATAAGTATTTGTGGGACAAATATCAAAAATCAAAATGGACCATATATCACTAGTGGAGGCCGGATTATTGTAGTGTACAACATGATGATTGTTGTTGCTTGTTTTACACTACAACATGTGATCATGTCATGTTTATGACACATGATTATAGTCTTATTCACTACTACACTCAAAGTAATTGCATGGGATTATTTTAAGCAAAATAAGAGGCCACATAGGCTTGCCTTGGCCGGACCATAGTGTCCTTAAAAGGATAACTTTGTTGTTCAATTTTGCTTGCTTGTTCATTCTTGTTTTGAATGCTTATCTCACTAAAATCCTCTTCTCTCTAAAACCTCTCAAATACTAATATTTCCTATTACTAGAGTAGTAATAAAATCTAATATTAGTTCATCATATCACTTGTGTTTTCTAGTCAAAAACTAAGTGATTAGTTTGGGTTTTCTCTTGGGTGCTTCTTAAAGGAGGTCTTCTACTTTGAAGATTACAAGGAGGATCATCTATTTCTTTATAGCACAAGATCAACAAGAAAGGTGTTTCTTGTTGTGCCCATATAACCAAAATTTCCCAATGTAAGGAAATTTCTTCTTACTTTTTATTATGCATTTTAATTTGCATGCATGTTACATAGATCTTTATTAAACACTAAATTAACAAGTAATTTAGTAAATAATTAGAGGAAGTTAAATTAGGGTCTATGACAACAAACATATCGGTATATTTCATACATGAATTTTAAGGATTATAACGAAATTATAATATATGAAATACGAGTCATAAACGAAAAGCATAAAGATTAGAATCAACCTTTGGGCCTAGCAATATGGCCTAAGAACAAATATCGAGATCGATATTCTCCTAATTGTTGCACCCAAGATGCTCTGAGATATGCCTTTTCTTGTGCTAGAAAGAATACAAAAATTACTGATGATTTTTGTGTCAAGTTATGAATGATGAATTATGTAGAGAAGAGGAGTTTATATAAAACTCTCCTACTCCTCTTTTTGGCCGTGTAACACAAGTGTAGTAGAGGGAGGAGTCTCCCTCTTCTTCTTCTACTTGTATTAGGAAGTGGAGTCCAGATAGGAGTCTTCCTCTTTTATTTATTTAATGTATAATATGTGTATATATTATTATTGTCATTTATGTTG